>LPNX011041638.1:302928-350029 GCA_001517045.1 Pseudotsuga menziesii | reverse complement strand
TATATATATATATATATATTAACAGATAGGAAATAGGAACTTAAATTCCAAAAGAAATCAATAATATACCTAACAGATTAACCATAAACATAAAAGCTAAGATAAGAACCAACGAAGACCTTTCTAGGTCTGCATAAGTAAGAAAGGTCATAAATCATTTGAGAGACCAAGTAAATGAGACCCTAAATGGTCCACGATATATAAATATCTATACTAATTACTTTTACAAATTATAAACAATACTATTATTATCAAACATTAAAAGCTATTCCATAAAATATAAACCATGCCATCTAAAAACATCATAATCTACATAATAACAATCATGCTCCATAAATTTCAAGGCCCAACATAAATAAAAACCACAAAATTATTTTATACACAGAAATCATTTAATAACCAATCATTTCCATCAAGGTCGCAGGAACAAATCCTGTAGACACCCATTTTCTGATTCGCATACATAAAATACAATGCCCTTTACATTAAAACCCCCATAACATTAATTCACAGTAATCAATTTACAGCAACCATATAACAAATAACCATCACATCATTACCATATTAATTTAAGAATTATGTAAGTGCAACGAGGTCACAGGATCGAATCATGTGGAGACTATGCCAAATCAGAGTCATTGCAAATAATAAACCCTCAATACCGTAAACAACCTAGGGTCAAGTCCTATATGGTCATAAATCTTTTATNCAGGATCGAATCATGTGGAGACTATGCCAAATCAGAGTCATTGCAAATAATAAACCCTCAATACCGTAAACAACCTAGGGTCAAGTCCTATATGGTCATAAATATTTTATAAAGCCACGTAGTATCAACTACACACATGTTGTAACACCAACTTAAATCCATTACACAGTGGTCGTAAGACCTTTACAAATCCTTAGGTTGTAAATCCATGGCCATGGCCCATAAATAAACTTCACAGTAAATTAAAAGTACTATTTTATGCCCTGTCAACTAATCACTCATAGCAACGATTGCCACATAGATTTTACACCCATGGCCTTCCTTAACTTTTTATTNATAAATAAACTTCACAGTAAATTAAAAGTACTATTTTATGCCCTGTCAACTAATCACTCATAGCAACGATTGCCACATAGATTTTACACCCATGGCCTTCCTTAACTTTTCATTTACACATTAAAAACACCAACGGTAAGTCTGAATCTATTCATTATCGCAGCCACAATCGTGGGTGCCAACGCCATTCATGGCGTGGCCCCAAAATCCATCAACGCTGACTGTTTAAGTCATCCAAGTAATTAATACAACAAATGTAGGTGAATGCCACATAAAACACATAAATAGTAACCATAGAATGAAACGCTGCANAAATCCATCAACGCTGACTGTTTAAGTCATCCAAGTAATTAATACAACAAATGTAGGTGAATGCCACATAAAACACATAAATAGTAACCATAGAATGAAACGTTGCAGTAAAATAAACATCAACACAGCACAAGTTTATATACACAATAATTTGAAACCAAAATCAAGATACGCAGTCCTTCTTCTGGCAATTGCACCATTGCAAGCAATGGTGCTTCCACAGTTTACATAATATAAATCAAAACCACAAATTTACAAATTACATGTAGATCCTTTCAAAGGAACCAAGTTTATATTCATGGCTAAAAACCATCTTTTAAATCACATTCCATTACATTTAAACTTAGACCCGAAAGCCATAAAAAACGCCACTGCCAAACTGCAAAACAAAATGCATCCATTGGAACTAGAACTCAAGCAAACCCCAACCAGCGACGAGATAAATCTCAGTATCAACCATGAAAGCCAAGAGAGGACAAGTGTAAACTTGTTAATAGGATTACCGTAAAGGAATGGCCTTGCCATGGCTTGTTTGCAAAGCTACGAACCATGCCTCTCCTTGGCATCTCTGTAACCTACAACCACAGCAAGACTATGATCATGAGAAGTATGAATTCGTGGAGTAAGCTATCAACAAACAACAAATGTTTTAAAAACCACAAATATTGTCATGCCTTTCATCCAAACAAAATTCACAGTGACCATATTGTGCAAGAGCAAAGGGTAAGCAATGAGCTACAAAATGACAAAGCCCATCATGAGCCNAAATATTGTCATGCCTTTCATCCAAACAAAATTCACAGTGACCATATTGTGCAAGAGCAAAGGGTAAGCAATGAGCTACAAAATGACAAAGCCCATCATGATCCAAGCCTTATGTCTGGGCTGCCACACACTCCAATGCACATTAATAGCACCAGCCTATTAGCCATTATCGAAATCTAAACCCACTTCCCTATAGTTCTCATGCATTGCATTATCGAATGCCTCCATTGTATGGAAATTCTTATACCCTTTGCGCATAGTTTAAAACTATGATATATTCGCCACCCAAAGATTAATGCAAGGCATAACTGCTATATGTATCGCATAACCATAGGCTCCAAGCCTTAGAACAAATGTTCATCGAGATCCTTAAGCTCCAAGCCTAGGACCATGGCATATGCGATATGCCATGGTAAAATTGTTATTTATAAAACCAAGAATTGGTCTTTAAACCTTGTTATAAATTGAACAAAGTTAAGTTAGAACCGTGTAAATAACAAGTAACATGTCGAAACTAATGAAGTACATAATCAAATAACTGCGCATATACAGTAATGTATAAACATAAGAATAGCTTAGTAATCCACATTACGACATCATAAGCACAAATAGTAGACATAGTAATAATCATAACTGAAGTAAGGGAGTAAAACGTAAGAACAACTTATGACAATTCAACAATACGATAGAGTACAACACATTCCACAAGTTTAGATGATGTCTGGAATAGGTTCTGTTTAACTAGCCTAATAATTTTTTTTTTCAATTTTTAGGGACATTACAGTATGAAAGCAAACTTCTGATTGAAACCTTAATGATCTGGATAAATTTAGAATTGGCAATACCAATATGTATAAGCATTGTTCCCCCATATGCATGGATCCTAGAACATGGTATAGTCATTCCCATGCATGAAATTTTTTCCAAATTATCATCAGATTTGTGGCTTACTCCTACATATAGCGGAATTCCATGGCTTTCACTAATAAGACCAAAAGTAATGGTCAACTTCTCACTATGACTACAAAGCATGTTTTCAATCAACTCCGTCTCGGCTTCTGGAAACACAGAATTTTTCTTAACCATATACCATGCATCCTTCATCCCCCAACCATTGTTTCCAATGCCACATATATTTCTCTTCATTGAGAATGCAATCTATATTTTGCAAGATTTATACTGTGATTTTTTTACTCCCCTTCCTCTCATCATTACTCATATTTTTAGTCATCATCCCATTTTCCAGTAGCAGTGTAACACATATCCAACATTTTAGGGTTGTAAAATAAAAGGTCATTCTGCAACATGACCTTCCACGTCAATGGTGTCGTGGACTCTACTGGTATAAAACAAGGCTTGCAAACACTTGTGTTAAGATCTACTACCATCCCTTCTATTAGTAATGTGTCTCCTCTAAATAGCTAACGCATCTAAGAAGGGAACCTCTATGGCATAATGCTTTGAATTTGGTGTGATGATATAATAATCTTGAACCATGGAATCTGAAAGTATCGTTGACATAAAAATACACCATTACTATCAATTCAAACCAAGAAACATTCTTTGGTCATTGACCAAGGCTATGATTTTTGCTTATTTTAACCATGGTAGAAAAAGACAGCATCCAACGAAAAATTACAATATATTTAATTATGTGCTTTTGGTTGGATGTGTAATTGACGTACTTTTGGGGATGATGGTCAACCTTCACAGCATCTTCATTATGAAATTTATTTAGTGTTGTTGATGCTACAACCCTCGAAATTTTGTTGAAACCAGCGAAATCAGAGCTCCATCTATGCTCCAAAAACTTCCTCAAATAGCAACCGAATTTCCTCAGACAATTCTCTATTTCAGAGACCTTAATTTTTTATTTATTTTTTAATGAATTGCACTGGGTATTTATACTAGTTTCCATTAATTTCTGAGTTGACATGTCATAAAGGATTTTTATTTTTATTTAAATTTGAGCCGACTTCAATAAGGTGAGAGTGTAGTTTAACGTTTTATTTTGTCTTTGAATTATCAATTAAACGGTAAAACTTGGTGTTATTTTAAGGCTCTTTTCATATTCCTTTAGGGCTTGTTCTCCTACATATGGTTTGAGTGCCTTCATCTTATTTTTCGCTAGGGTCATCCCCAAAGGTTCCAAGACCCCAAATTCCCACAACGTCTTCATTTCTTCAAGCCTATTAAACCGTCTAATGTGTGGGTCAAAAGGATTCTTTTGCAAGTCCATGGTATTCTCAAGCCATCCACATCATCTAATTACCTTTATTACCAAGTATGTGGAATTTAGTTATCATGAAGGCACAAATGACCACAGAATGGGTCATTTGGATCGTTAGGTGTTCCAATGGCTCCAATGCCCACATCCAGTGTCATTCTTGCCATGTCATACTCCTCCTTTGTCCATATAATCAATCTTTGACTTCCTTTGTCATTTATAGTTTGTCCTNACCACAGAATGGGTCATTTGGATCGTTAGGTGTTCCAATGGCTCCAATGCCCACATCCAGTGTCATTCTTGCCATGTCATACTCCTCCTTTGTCCATATAATCAATATTTGACTTCCTTTGTCATTTATGGTTTGTCCTCAATGACAAACAGTGCTCAACATTTAGACTGTAAAATTTTTCAGCATTTAGCATATGTACACCATTGTAATTTTGCAAAGGCATCTAGGTTGTTGCATGGCTTACAAACTGCAGGAAACCATAACCTATTGATTCTCTAGTTTGTTTGTTACAAATAATCTTAAGAGAAATAAGGCCTTGGGTTGATGAAAAAAGTCATGTAGGTAAGTAGTATTCATCCAATAAAGTAAAACTTTGATCCAATACTATAAACATCATCTAACATGTAGGAAGAATATTCCATTCATGGTCTAGATGAAGGTACTAGGGAAATTGGTAATGCAATGAAAGGTCATAACCAACCACTAATAGGTACCAAAATTAGTCTTTAAATGTATCTTCCATACATTTGTAGGTTTTTAAATTGTATCTTTTCAATGATACAAGCTTGAGAGAGATATTGTCCATATGGGTAAATTGTAGAGATTTGGTTACCTTGATGAAAAGGAAAATTACCTTGGTTAAAAAATGTTGTTTGGAAATGAATGGGTGTCATATAAAATATGACTTGGATATCATTACTCTCGGTTCATATGATTTGTTTATTGGAATGGATTGGATAGAACTGCATCATGTTATTCTTGATTGCCATAATAAAAGTATGATGTGCCTGGATGAGGATGGTAAAATAATTTAGGTTAAAGGAATTCCAAGGTCGATTTTAGTAAGACAAATCTAAACCATAAAAATGAATAAATGTCTATGGATCTAATTGTATTTGATCCATGTGGAAGAATTATCCACTTAGTATGGAGCCTTGCATTGAAGAAATTCCTATGTTGCAAAAATTTCAAGGTGTGTTCCCAAAATTTCCTAGGTTACCTCCTAAACAAGACATTGATTTTACAATCAAGATGGTACCAAGAACAATGATTGTTTCTATAGATCCTCATAGAATGAGTACCCCACAGTTGAAATAATTGAAAGTGCAATTGGAAGAGTTGTTCAAGAAGGGTTTTCTATGCCTTAGTGTTTCAGCATAGGGAGCACCTACTCTATTTGTACAAAATAAAGATGGAACAATGGGGTTGTGTTTGGATTAAATACAACTAAAAAAAGCTACTAATAATAATAGGTATTCATTGTTTAGGATCAATGATTTGTTCGTTTAGTTGTGTGGAGCTATAATTTTCTCAAAGATCGACTTAAGGTTAGGTTACTATCATGTACACATCAAGGATGAAGATATCAGTAATATTACCTTCAGGAATAGGTATGGGAACTATGAATATAGAATAGTACCTTTTGGATTGACGAATGTTCTAGCTACATTCATGTTTTTGATGAACGGTGTTTTCAAACAGTTTTTGGATATATTCATTATGGTATTTTTGGATGACATAATGATTTATTCCAAGATAGAAGAGGAACATGAAGAAAATCTCAGGAACATGAATATATAGTTTGTCAGTTGCTTGTATGGATTTACACCTTATCTCTTCATATTTAAGTGGGCCCCATCTTTTTTGTGCAAGTTCTCTTTGAAATATGGTTCTCAATTCCAAGCACTTCCGAATAACCTAAATCAAGTGATTACTTGTTGTTCTAGTAGCATATACATCTCCATGGAACATCATAGCTAACATATTGACACCTTCTATATCTAGCATTCATTTTTTCTCAGGCTTAAATCCATCATTTTCATCAAACTTGTTGATTTTTCCAGACTTGGTAAAAACTTTATTAGTATCTGGAATTCCCTTGAAAGCCAATTTTGTAAGCATGTTACTTTCAAATTTATTCAAAAATAAATCATCTTCAGAATTTTGGTCTTGTGATTCCCCTTTAAGACCCTCTTCACTCATAATACCTATTTGAGGAATAAGTTTTTATGCAGTATCTTCATTAAAAATGCATGTTAAATAATCATCAAAATTTAGGTTCATCTTTTATGCAATGTCTTCCATACTGAGCTTTTTATCATCTGAGTAGTTGTTGCACCAATAAACTATGCTACAACACAGCCAATCATCTCACCCAGAGATACTAAGGACTACAAGAAATGAGATTCAAAACCTACCAATTGTTCTAGTTACAAGCTTATGTGGGTTTTCTTTTCATAAGTTGTTTTATTGTTTTCATTGATTCAAATATCCACTCTTTACAAATAGGTAATATTTTGTTTCTAATATTTGATTCATATAGAGCTAATATACAATTCTTATGTTTGACTCATGCATAATTAATACACAGTCACTCACTTCACCCTAGTATACATCATGGGAAATGTACATGTCATGCTTTGGAAAATATGAGAACATATGCTTCTACCCCTTTACAATTGTAGATACCAAAAATACTTTGGTACGAGAAATCAGATAACACTCAAATGCTTCCATTATGTGCAAAAGCTCCAAGCTTTTATAACCTAGTGTTGTACATATCCTAATGTATGCTTGTATGAGTAGACACCAATATAAAAAATATCATATAAGGTGTTTTCACATAAGTATGCTTGAATCAACATAAAACAATAGAAAACATTGATTAAAAGGTATATAGCAATTTTTATGTCATCCATTGTTTTTAAATACAAAGATAGACCTGATAAAGAGTTATCTTGTGTTGTAAGTATTTATTAATTAATCCATAAATTAGATCCTATGATGTTGACTATAAGCTCAGTTTAATCCAAAGCAACTATATTCTCAACCATTACTTCAATGTAAATAACATTTTATCAAACCAAAGAAATTCATTTCAATACTAACAATAATCATGAGCTAGTACATAATGAGAAAAAAAGATCATTCTAATCAATCATCCGGCCATATATTTATTGAACATAGATCAAACATTATACTCAGGTATTACTTCCAAAATCATAAGCCAACTTTAGATTGTCTTCACACTTGTGCTCTATATGACTAGGCACCAAAGATAAACTTCCAATAACATTCATAACTTACCAAAGAATAATTTATTTTATCTAAAGCATTGCACAATATTTAGCTAGAGGAGATGTTTTCAAGGTGATATACTTTTGAAATCAAAATGCTTAGGCTACAACTGAAATAGTCAACCCATATACCTTAAAACAATTTACAAGAGTGGAGTAATGAAGACATATCTAAAAGGTAACAAAGAGACAATTTGTATCAGTTCTATCTTAGATGGATGCACAATGAAAGATAGTGATGGTTGTAGTAAGTAATCATACTCATATTTAATTTATCAAATGATTTACCAAACAAATGTTGCTTAGGTGTGCCAATAATGAATTAAATGAAGACTTGCAACAATAGAAACCAAATGGTGACAAGCAGGTATTATTTTAAGGAACCATACTTATTTAAAAGTGTAGAAATGTTGGCGAATCTTACCAATTCTTAAAACGGCAACTATAAAATGTTTGGTGATATTTTTCAAAAAATATTTTAATTTCCAAGTATTTTATATCGTTTATATAATAACTTGGAGATTTTTAGGGTGAAAAGTTTTACCCCATCAAAATTGGGCGAAACGGGGCTTCAAAAAATCCAAAATGGAAAATCTTTTTTTAGGGAAAAACATGGAAAAATAACCCATTGGGATAAATTCTGCCCCTAAAATTATCCCTGGTGACAAGGAACACTATGATCAAAATTTAGATCTATCTCAAGAAGTATAAGGTCACAATATATTCCGATATCTCATATTAGTTTGGCATCCATTCTTATCAATATACTCAGAAACATTTTATGTTCCAAGATATTAGTACTATTTGAATTAATCCTGAAATACAAAGTTCAACATCACTTACTTACTTATGTAAGGTGTAACTTATGTACTTACTAAAATTGTCTTCTTCATGGCATTAACACAATAGTAAAAAAAAGGAGAATCTGACATTGTATTCTTCATGGCATTCATAGTAGTAAACAAAAGGAGAATCTAAGTTACTAATGGATATCTTCCTAAATATATAGACATATTGTCCCACTAGTAGACAAAAAAACATAAAGACATGTTTATTTTGCTAGAGAGGTTCTATAACCCTAGTTTCCATCAACAACGTTCTAGTTGGCTACTTCATTTTGCACTAGAGATTTGAAGGCCATATTTCCTGCTTGAATATCAACATGAGTCAGACTATTTGTGAGCTCCTGGATGGCGTGGGCTTGCTCCTAATGTCGCGATTTCTCAACAGTGTTTTGCTCCTTGTGAATCGATCTCACTTCATGGAGGTCCTCTGTAACCTGCTGAAAACATTCCCTCACTTCTCCTTTGAGTCAGCGAAGATGATGCTTCTCAATATCTAGATAATCTTTAACTCTCCTCATTCTGCATCCCAATGATTCCAGGCCATGTTGCGGGAAGAAAGGATCACTCTCATCAGTGGAGTCCATGTTATCATCCTGTTTATAGAGGGGGAAATTATCTTGGAGGATCTCACAGCTCTGAATTTATTTCCTAAGATGAATGAAGTCAAAGATAAGTTGGTGCATGTATATACTACAGGAATGATCTGTCTCATTGGCTAAGTCACTCTTCTTCATAATGAAATAAATCATGTTGGCATGCTCTAAATATCTAGCTTGATCTACCTCAACTCTCACCCATGTCCAAATTAACGCCATCCCGCACGATCTGAACAGGCTTGACGTATGTTCTGCAACTCTTGCATGGGGCACATAATACTCCATGGTTGTTATAGTTTGTACCTCCTCTAGTACAAACCAAAATTAACAACAAGTTCCTAGTTTGGGGACTCGAGAGTTTAACATGACGAACTCTGCTTCTATTTCTATTGAATTTCCATTCTCCCAAATACTCCTTCCTTCATTCACGAGGAGGTTCATGATTGCCCGTACTGTCTGTATTGTGATGTCGCCCATGTCTGTGTGGTGCATGCACCACTTCATTAGTTCACTCCATGTCACACATCCTCCACATGACTATTTTGGAGACATCCAAGATATCCTACAATATCAGACGATCATGCCATAAGACCGATGACAAATGTCATCGATATTTCTCCTTGTTTTTTACATATATTCATCGAAACTCCAACATTACAGATGGATATGGAGTCAAAAATATTTCCTTATTATAAGTGTTGGTCGTATAATATCCAACATTGATATGTCAGATGTTCGACGTTGATATGTTAGATATTCAACGTTGATATGTCGGATCTTTGATGATGATATGTCAGATATTCGACTCTATGTCTGACAAGACACAGTAAAAAATTTGATGATTAATGGATGAATGAATTCTCCATATTATATTTATACTCTGTCTAATTGTCGATGGGTTTCTAAATGGAGTCAAATATCCAACGAATTCCCACCGAGGACAAAAAAACATGGTTTTCAAATAACACACACATGTATGTCGAAGTTCAAACAATGCATCTGTTAGATTTTGGGCTCAAATTCTGTTGTGTAAGCACATCCAAGAGCTTGAAATATCACCTAGAGTGATGAATATATTAACCTTTCCTGCAAGTTTGAAGATGGAAACCTATCGAATACAACAAGCTCACAGTTGGGTGCAAGAGGAACTTTTCGACAAAGTTCAAGATAAATGGATCTTGGTATCTAGTAACCTGAGATGGATACACAGTATTAGAGGATGATACCTATCACTTCAGTATAGAATGCAGAGGCAGGATGATTCTCTGCTTCAAGGGAAGTGACTACAGAAGATCTATGAGTTTGACATGGTACGACAGGATGGATAGCTTCCAGATGGACCAAGGATTCACCAATAGTAAAGTGGGTTCCAACCTTCAAGGTTAAATGTGGAAGAATGGAATATGTCGATGACTTGACATAATGAACTCATGGTAGATGCAATGATAGAAGAATACCAAAATGATGTTTGGGATATAGTACCCAAACTAGAGTGTAAGAGTGTGGTATCTTCCAAGAGGATTTGCAAGATAAAATATGTTGTCGATGGAAGGAGGATTCTCTTAGAAAGGGAATTGATTATAAGAGAAATTTTCTCTAGGATCAAGGTACACTTACATCAAAACTATCATGGCACTTGCTTCCATGATGAAGTGGGACTTACACTAGATGAATCAAAATACAACATTTTGTAATGGTGTGATTGAGGAAGAGGTTTACATTGAAACAACCACAAGGATTTGAATTTTAAAACATAGTGACTTGTGTATGCAAGTTCAAAAAGGATCTGCTAGACTGAAGCAAGCTCCTAGAGCTCGGTATGGAAGAATAGATAGATTCTTGGGAAGATTGGGATTTACCAAAAGTAAATTTGATTCTAACATTTACCTCAAGGTTGTGGATAATGAATCTGACATACTATTCTTGTATGCGGATGAGCTATTTCTGATTGGAAATGAGAAACATTCCACAGATTGCAAGGAGAAGCTAGATGAAGAATTCAAGATGAAAGATCTTGGATTGATGCATTATTTCCTAGGGATAGAAGTCTGGCAGAGCCAAGAAGGAATAGTTTTGAATCAAGGAAAGTGTGGTGTGGGAATATTAAGAAGATTTGATATGTTAGATTGTAAAGTCATTGCCACACCCATGGATACCAACATGAAGTTGTTGTCTGCTGAGACATTAGAGTTAGTTGATATGAATCAATACAGATAGTTTATTGGGTCATTGATATATGTCATGAATACAAGGCCAGATATATGCTTTATTTTGAACACCTTGATTCATTATCTAGTTAAACCTAGATGTGCTCACGTGATAGTTGCAAAGCATGTAATAAGGTACCTTAAAGGTACATCGGACTTGGTACTTTACTATGGTAGAGATCATGACTATAGATTACATGGATATACAAATTTTGATAGGGTAGGAAGTGCTGCAGGATGGAAGAACACCTCAATGGATGTTATTTTCTGGGATTCGCCATGATCTCATGGTTTAGTAAGAAATCATCTAGTGTTTCTCTTAGTACAGCTGAAGCAGATTACATTGCATCTTTCTTTGCTAGTTGGGAAGCGGTATGGATTCAAAAAAATGATGTCAAGTGTATTTGACATGGAGTTGGATACCACAGTGATTTTTTGTGAAAACCATAGTCGAATAAATATGACAGAGAATCTTGTGCGATATGGTACTAAAGGGATATATAAAACTCCAGTATGTAAGTACTGATGAGCAAGTTGCTGATGTGGTGACTAAGCTTCCATGACAAGATTTTTGTAGTATGAAAAGACTCTCCTCGCAAGGAAGAACAATGATTATGGTACTACAGGAATTCCTCACAAGGAGGAACAATGATGTTGATATATATATTTCCTCAAAAGACGAATGATGAAGATATGCACCATTATCAGAAAGAAGAAACAGGTCAAAGATATAGAGCCTTCTCAAAAAGGAGAAACATGTTGAAGATATGGACCCTTATCGAAAAGGAGAAACAAGTCAAATATATGGACCCTTCTTAGAAAGGATAAACTAGTCAAAGAGACATAATCTCTTTGGAAAGGAAGAATAAGTCGATGATATGGACCTTCTTCGAAAAGCAGGAACAAGTCGAGGATATGTACTCTCCTTAGAAAGAAATAACATGTTGAATATATAGAACGTCCTTGGACAAAGGGGGAGCAGGTTGATAATATGGATCCTCACAAAAAATGGGGAGTGATGATGAGGCTGACATCAATGATGGGATGAAAGTGATGCTCTAGCATGAAAGAGGCCAAGTGCGCCTGAAGATGTTGACAACATGCTACATTCACTTGTGGACAATGATATCCTCTCTTGAGGCTGACAGATATAACACTTTGTTCATGAGAGTGGTCCTTACTAGCTAAGAATGTCCCTACAAGTATTACTCTTGCATGGAGAGTACCCACATGTACTTGTGGATGATAATATCCTCTTTTGACAATGGTAGGTATAACACTCTATTAATGAGAGTGGTATTTACTAGCTAAGAATATCCCTGGAGACATTACTCTCGCATGGACAGTACCCACATTCAGTTATGGATACTGTATAATAACACTCGCTCAGTAGTGGCCCTAACCTTTGTGGTATCAATGCTCTACGATGAGTCCTCACAGATGACAGGACTAATATTTTGTATGCAATCAAGATTTTCTCTATGAACAATACTCTTATATGGATATTATGCCTAAATTCATATGTAGATACCATATAATAACACTTACTTGGGACTGGTCCTAACCTGTGTGGTATGGATGCTCTATATGATGAGTTCTCATAGACATCGTAGTATAACACTCACTCGGGAGTGGTCCAAACCTGTGTGGTATGGATGTTCTATGATGGGACGACATTTTGTATGTGGTTGAGATCTACTTTGCAAGCAATACTCTTGCTTGGAAGAGTATGCCTACACGTAAGTGTAGAAACCGTAGTATAACACTCACTTGTGAGTGGTCCTAACCTTAGTGGTAAGGATGGTCTACGATGAGTCCTTGCAGATGATAGAGATGGAAATGGGTGCAGTCGAGATCTACATTTAGTTCTAGACAATTAAGCTCATCGATTTCATGGATTATGCTGATGGAGGATTGCATCATCCTTGGACTTATGTCATAAAGTGATCAGGATTGATCATCATGCAAATAATCATCTGTAGTATAGGTAGCATGGAGGTAAAGGATCAAGTATATCGAAGTGCAACTGTAAAGGATTGAAAGGATTGAAGTGTTGTTGCAAAGGATTAGAATATTGAAGTGTTGATGCAAAGGATAAGAATATCTAAGTACTACTGCAAATGATCAAAAAATCAAAGTGTTGCTGCAAAGGATTAGAAAATCGAAGTGTTGTTGCAAAGGATCAAAAGATCGAAGCACTGCTGCAAAGGATCAAAAGATCAAAGTGTTGTTTCAAAGGATCATAAGATCAAAGTGTTGTTGCAAAGGATTAGAAGATCAAAGTACTACTGCAAAGGGTTAGAAGATCGAAGTGATTCTATGAAGGATCAAAATATCGAAGCGTTGCTACAAAAGGATCAAGTGATTGTGTGATGCAAAAGATGAAGACATTGAAGAGTAGTTTTTCTAGTTACNAAGATCGAAGTGATTCTATGAAGGATCAAAATATCGAAGCGTTGCTACAAAAGGATCAAGTGATTGTGTGATGCAAAAGATGAAGACATTGAAGAGTAGTTTTTCCAGTTACTGATGAATGTTGAAAATTTCCTATGATCTATATATGTATAACCTCGATGATGTTGTAGCTATTCTCTCTCTATTCTCCTATAGTCTATGATGATGTTGTCATTAGAATAACCTTCTCGTCAAGGGGAGTGTTGAATATTGTAGCTTCAAAGGATATTCTAAATGTATTTTACTAATGAAACCCAAGGGAGATGTTATTATTCCTCCATCGTGGCGGTACTATTGTAATTGGTCATCATAGAGTCATGAGGTACAGACTCCATTATAATTCGGGTCATTAGTACCCTAATTTTTTTTGTTATTAGTTTATTTATTGTTAAAATAATTGTCACATTCATTAGTTTAATATCTTGTTGTTTCGCATGGATGATATTTATGTTTATTTCTTATTGCCACTACATATATATATATTTTTTCATATTTTAGACACATGTAAATCTGTTGTGAGGTTTAGAGTTTATCCATAAAGAAGATAAAACATCTAGATATAGATTTTTGTTGAATACAAACCTTGGCCTCGAGCTAGAATAAAAGTAAAATAATGGAAGCTAAGCTAATAAGCATATAGCATAGGGGATGTGCACATGCACAAAGTAAAGTGACTAAGAGCTGCAATGATCGAGCACTACAAAATTTGCAGAATGGCCATTAATTTGGACACAAATATATGGTTGAGGTCAAGTGAACACCTATAAATAACAAGGTGGTTATTGAGATCGGGCGATGATTAGATAAGAAAAATGTAACATTTGATCGATTGACTCTTGTCCATCATTGTATTGGATACTTTCGAGGTCATGTGGTAATGACTCATTATTTGTTCCTCCTCTAAGAATTTTTGAAAACCACTAAATCTAGTGAGTGTTACCTCCATCGAAAAAATGGTAGTTTCCCCTGAAATTCAAGTTCTCGTGCAAACCAACCATCGACCATGTCCTACAATCATTCTTTTACACTTGGAAAGTTGTCCTCCTTTTTCTCAATGCCACTGTGAGCCATCCTTGACAAAGGATATCCCACCAAGTGCCTAATTTCAAAAGTTTAAATAGTTGAAAAGGTGAAATTTGTCAGAGTCATTTCCAACCCATGAAGCATGACTCTAGGAACTCAAATCTCCCATTCTCGTACACTTGACCAACCAGTTCCATATCAGCAACTGAGATCACCTCCAAATAGGTTTTTATTTTTACATAATTATCCTCAACACTACTTTTACATATTTTTACCTCTACAAAGCCAAAATCAACCCTAAATAATTCATTACAATCGATTTATCCCGCCTAACTAGTAATCTTTATGGTTGCAATGTCTCAAAAAGATGAACGTTCAACCCTTAAACCAAAGGCCACAATAAATGAGAAAGTTTATGAGAACCAAGTTGATATATATAATACCTCAATAACCCAATATGACCTGAACACATCCCTAAAATAATCATGAGCCTTGTCATTTATAGCTCAGAACCCTTACAAATTTTGAGACTTAGACGTAGCTCAATCAGTGTTTCTTCAAGTAGTATTTTTCCCTAAATTTATTAGTTGGTTTCCTTCCCAATATTCCCCCAACAATAAAGTGACCATTTCCTCCAACCATTTCAAATTAGTATGCAACATTGAATCTAGCTGTCTAGATAAAATATTTTGATTCTAGACTAAGTAGACATGCAACCCATGGATGAGAAAAATATGTCCCTTGCATATCAATCCTTGAATTCATATAATAAATACATAGTTTTGTGTCATCTCGCTTCCTTGAAGAACGCCAAAATTTGACTTTCTCAAGCACGTAGGCGTTAAAAAGTTGAATTAATTAAATTATCTAGGGAATTTTGATTGTTTCACACTACGGAGGCATGTAATAAGTTATTTCTAAATTCTAGATTATTGATCTGTAAATATTTTATTAATATGGAAATAATAGATGTGGAAATGAGTTGGCATGTCAATAGGGCACATTAGAAAATCCAACTTTCATAGAATGACCAATAGAAACTATAGAAAAAAATGACAATAGCAATTTGTCAAAAAAAAGTAGAAACTCACAAAATCAAGGAAAAGTAGATAGTCTCAAAAGTAGAAAGTGTAGTAAAAGCACTCTGTGCAAAAGCAAGAAAATTTGGTGAAGGGAGGGTGCAAATTTCATTTTTATGAAAGGATACTAGTAGGGAAACATCACCAGTCCTAAGAAGGCAAATTTTACACAAATGGAGGAGGAATTTCTACTTTGCTTGAATGATGCAAGCAAGGAAACATCATCCTATGACTGAACTTGCTAATTTTATCATGAAGGGCTCATTCATGGCTTAGGGTTAGTGTTTACAAATGAGTAACTTGGTTAACAACTGGATGACATTCTTACAAAGTCACTCAAATTTTATTTAAGGATGCTTCCAACTCCATTTCATAGTTTTTGATCATTTGAATTTTGTCTTAAGAGCTTTGCTACTCAATGGTTGGTGATGTGCTTAAATTGAGATTTGGGAAATGTTCCCCTAAGAATTATTTGTCTATGTTTGTTCATGAATTTATTACATCAATTAATGTATTTTTTTAAGTTCCTCAAGTCATCCTGAACTATATTCGAACTTCCTTGCAGATATGGAGAGTATCTCATTCGAATCTTGAATAATAGTTGCGCTTCTTTTCTTGTATGAGCACTGGAGTTGTAGTTATTACTGGTAATTAGTGGCCTTCAGCCATGAATGGCATTATTTTAGGTGTATGTATATCATATCCTGAATGTTCCAATACTGGAATAAATATCACGGTTCAAATCTCCAAGTCTCTCATTGATTTTAACTTTGAAAATGCCTTGTATAGATGCATCTTGTTAAATAATGATATATAACTATTTATGAGAGTAAATTGGACATCCATGGATTATATAGGATGTTAAAAATATTATGTTTAATTTTCATAGAAATATGAAATATTACAAATGATTTTTACATGGTTTTACTTTACCTAGTCTAGATTTGCACCTAGTTTTGACTAGTCTCATTGCTTAATGCATAATTCAGCCTCACAGTAACGAATTCATGTATTTTTTTTCTGATAAATCCTTCACATATTTATTTAAGTATCCAATTTCTGAGAAAAAAGAATTTTTATCCTCCTTCACATATTTGGGAAAGCTGAAAGATGAAACTAGTGAGTTGCCCTAAGAGCTAGTTTCACAATTTCGACATTTAGAATCATTTTAAGTTTTTCCTAATATATATAAACCTAAAAATAATTATAGATATTTTGCAATAGGTTTAAAGAATATTCCTAATATCCTTTAAGCCACTGGTTTCTTGGAAACTGATTTGTAAAGGTTTTTGTTTGCACCTGTTGGGACTCCCAGAATCCTTGTAGTACACTTCATCCTAGATCATGGTTGAACATAAATGGGACCAATATACAGGTTCTTACAAAACTAAACAATTAGTATCCTTCCTTTATTTATTGATATCGCTTATAAAACCCAATTTTTTCCCTCCTCACTTGCAGATTTGCTCACTTGTAAACTAGTTATCTTAAATTTTTGTTGAATAGAGTTACTGAATAAGAATTATGATTTAGGTTAATTATAGTGGTATTAGATCATGGTTTTCCATACCTTCTCTTGATAATGATTAATGAGTACAATATTGAATTCAAATTCTAAAAGAAAGACCTTTGAAGAAGAGCAAGTTGACTCTCTGGAAGGGAGATTCCATGGGGAGATGGAATAAAATAGTGAGTTCATACTTTTTGTTCAAAGTATGATGAAAGGGATGCAATATATTTCAGCCAATATCATTCAGTAGGGTCAACAAAACAGAGAGTTCCTAGCCAAGCAGTTAGGTGCCAAAGATGGAGAAGGGAGAAACATTGGCTCCGAGCCTGAAGAAAGGAAGATCATGGGTGGATCCATATTCTCTAAGAAAGAGCCTCACAATAGGCCTCTTGAGTTATAAGATAAAACTAAGCTGCATCCCCTTCCTACCATGCCAAATTTGATGTAGCATCCAAAATAATACAATGAAGTGGAGACGGAATTAGTTGCTTCATGGGAAGAGAAGTATGTTGTCTATCAGATCATGACTGAGGAGTGTAGAAGGGTTCTTCCTTTAAGATTTCTTTTGAAACTAAATATAGATGGAATCCCTAAGGGGTTCCAAGGCTTCCATATCATAATTTTAATTGAGACATACCAATGGAAATATCACCCTGCCCTACTTTGATGGCACTTCCAAGTCCATAGTAAACTCTTGGATTCAAAAATTGGATAGCTACTTCCAAATGAATCCTATGGTTGCGATGGATTCCATAAATATGGAATCCCTACATCTTCATGGGGAGGGAAATGACTGGTGGTTTCATGGAATGAATAACTTGGGCCATGATCAAGTGGTTACCTATGAAGAATTCACCCGAAAATTGGTAGAAAGTTTTGATGGAAGAGATCATGTTATCTCTTTCTGAGAAATGGCACATGTCAAACAAGTTATAACTCCTAAAGCCTACATATATGAATTCCAAATATTGGCAGTGACTTTCGCTAATATCTCAAAGGCTACGTTGATCCTTTTGTTTACAGAAGTATTAGCATAACATTTGAAAGGGATGGTGAAAGCTTACCCACCCTCATCTTTGCATGAAGTAGTGAATAGAACTAGATATATACAAGATGTAAATTTGAGGACCAAGTATCCTCCAAATAACCCCAAGCTTCATTATTTTTAGAATCAAATACATCTAGTGAGTAACTTTCCTTCCCCTCATAAGAAAGATTACTCTTACAAAGATCGAGATGAACTAAGGGAAAGGCACACTATATTGAATTATTTTCTGAAATTGAAGAGGATATGGTGGAAGAATATGAACATGCATATAGATAATATGAAACCATTGAAAATTAGGAACATCCCCCTCAAACCAACAACAAAATTGCAGTGCTTAACATAGTGCCCCGTTTCGATAGATTAAGGCTGAAAGGGGTAGTACAAGGCCAAAGAATCACATTTATTGTCGATGGGGGTTCCACACACAACTTTATTGATGTATCCATAGCGAAGAAAATAAATATTCCAATTGAATCCTTTGAAGTGTTCACTGTGGTCATTCTAGGAAACAATACCATGGAATGCAATAGGTGGATTCCAAACTTGGAAGTGAATCTAGGAGATTACACTGTGAAAGACAACTTTTATGTTGTCAATGTTGCATGTACACAGACATGGTGTTGGGATTAGAATGGTTTTACACCATTGGGGAACATTCCATGAAATACAAAATACCTCAAATAAGTTCCAAAGATACAGATGGGAAACCAGTAGTTCTCAAGCGTATGAACACGTACCTAAGCCAATTAAGTTTTGCCAACAATAGGAGATCCAATTTGAGGCATGGTGACACTGAATGGGATGATGAATGCCATATTACCACTGAGGGAATTTCAATCAATGTTTCCTACAATACCAAATACATAAAAATGTTGTTGCACAAACATAATGGTGTTTTTTAAAACCTTCCATATGGTAGGCAACTGGAACATGGAATTGAGCACATAATTGAGCTAGAAGTTGGAACATTTCCAATAAAAATTTACCCCTACAAGCATCCAAATAAATTCAAAATGAGATTGAGAAGACCATCAAAAAAATTCTTGAATAGGTTCTCATTAGACCAAGTTCCATGCCCATTTTATTTTTTAGTGGTTCTGATGAAGAAGGATGGAACACTTAGAATGTGCATAGACTACTGGGCTTTGAACCAAAAAACCATAAAGAACTAGTACCCAATCCCCTGGATTGATGAGTTGCGTGGAGCAAAATTCTTCTCCAAAACAGGTCTCTGGTCACGATACCACCAAATTAGAATGAGGGAGGATGACATATAGAATACAACCTTCAATTTTCATTATGGTCACTTTGAGCTTTTGGTGATTCCATTTTGATTCACTAATGCTCCACCAGCATTCTAGTCTTACATGAAAAATGTATTCAGTGAGCAACTCCCTAAGTATGTCCTTTTCTTTTTTTATGATATTTTGATTTATAGTTGGACATGACAGGATCAGCTTCTCCATTTAGAAATTGTGCTAACTATACTTGCATAACCGTCTTTTTATCACTAGTACAAAATGAGAGATAACCTACCAGGTGACCAAAAAATTTGGTACATACGGTTTTTTAAAGGGATAAATGACCAAAATTGAGAAATTTTAAGTGAGCTAGCTAAAAATGGCCAGTTTGTTAATGAGATAAGAAATAAACTAAAAATGACCAATTTGGTCATGGGATAATATTTAAACTAAAAATGACTGCTTAATAATTGGTCATTTATTTGGTCAGTTTTAGTTCTTCCACTCTGACAATGGAAAATTACAATTTTGACAATAAATTTGTACAATTTAATAAATTTTAACAAAGCAAATAGATTCAGATATTCCCATCTATAGTGTTAAAATTTAGTAAATTGTAGACCCCCTCATGTGTCACAACTCAACAATTGACACCAAATTAGCTTATAAATTCTATATTTATATAAAAATGAATTTATTAATTATGTAGTTGAGGATATTTTGCATGAAATTGATTTATTTTTTATCTTTGGAACCCTTCCATTGTGAGCTTGACAATAACAATCCTCATGATGATTGGGTGATNATGAATTTATTAATTATGTAGTTGAGGATATTTTGCATGAAATTGATTTATTTTTTATCTTTGGAACCCTTCCATTGTGAGCTTGACAATAACAATCCTCATGATGATTGGATGATATGGAAAAATCACTCATTCATTTAATGTCATGCGATGTGATTTCTCCCCTAGCTTGGGGTATGGGTGAATATACAAAGTATTAGTTTTAATTCCTAATACGTTTAATGTAATTATTAGTTTAATTGAAATACAAAGATAATGGTAAATCATCATATTAATCCTAAGGTTCGCTCCTCACTCTTTTTATTTAATTATTATTGTTTGTTTCTTAATATTTTTGTCCATTTAGTATGATATAAAATATGAAATATCAAAGTGGAAAAAAATGTTTGTGGGAAGGGAAACCATGATTGGTGGGAAGCAAGAAACCATATTTGGGAAACTTGAGGGCATTGTAGAATTCCAAGCTGACTTTCTTCTTCATTCAAGGTGATCTCATTGATTTATCTCCCAATTCTGATTGTTTTCCCTACTTTTTCTTTTTCTTGGGTTTGAATCAAGTCCATTCAATTCAAGGCAAGTTAAACCCACATACCATTTAAAATTTTGTGAATAAGAGTCCATAGAACCCCATATGCATTTAATCTCCTAGATAAAATATATTTTGATTAATTCTTATATTAAGGGTAAGACATTTTGAGACTCTATGTATTTCAATAATATCCCTATAAGTTACCAAGGATTATGATCCCATGGGTATTTTCGATGGAATATATTAAACACAAATTCATCTAATTTGATCATGTGTACTTTATTAAATAAAAGTATTTTATCGCCTTTAGGATACCCAAAGAGGTAGGACCATTCTTAGTTAGAATTAGAGGTTACCTATATTTTGTTGAAAGTATATTGAAACAAATAAGTCCAGAGAAGGTACATAAATTGGCCTATCAAATAAGGTGATAAGGTCATATCAAAGAAAAATCTAATTTTTCTACAAATAAAAACCCTTTCCACTTTTGGAAAACAAGTTTCTCCCATGCATTATGCACCCAAATCTTGCCTTTCTCATAGTTAATCAACTTGTGTTTTTTCCATTATTTCTCAAATAAATGAGTTCTCTTATCCACAAACAAATCCAAAACCCTTTGTATGATATCCCTAGATTCCCTATCAAAGCCACTCTCTTTCCCAAATTTACCAACCCTACAAAATTTGGATGAAGAAGCCCTACCCTCATCATATCAGACCTTGCAATATGTGGAAAGGACTAAATTTCTATTTCAACACCAAAAACAAGGTGTCTCAATCCTATTAGGGCCCCTTTCATATGAAATAGTTAACTTCTTAGAAAATTCAAAAGAGACATAGCTCTAGTTTGGATTATTTTATTATATGAGGACCATACAACCATAGGTTAAGTTATCCTTGTTTTTTTTACCCTCTTAACTTTATCAATATGGTTTGTGCTCCCTGGATTTGACTTTTGTAATCACCTATATGAGAAAATTCACAAGCAATTATTTTATTTGCCTCTATTAGAGATATTTATGTATCTATCATTCCTATTTTTTACACTTCTCTATCAAATTTTTGATCATTTTAAAGGTATGGAAATGAATACCAAAAACCAAGAAGGAAACTAGTTGATANGAGATATTTATGTATCTATCATTCCTATTTTTTACACTTCTCTATCAAATTTTTGATCATTTTAAAGGTATGGAAATGAATACCAAAAACCAAGAAGGAAACTAGTTTATATGCTATACATGGACCATGTTGGTCCTCAACAAGCTAAAAAATGAGAAGTTCCAGTAATTTACAGATAATTTCATTGCAATAGCATACTCCCTACTACGTGCCTACTACATGATGGATCTCCACCTAGGGGTTTTCCTATGTACCAATATTTTTTTAAGCTAGTCCTAGATACAAGAGTTGTTGAATAATACCTATATGAAGGGTAAGACATTTTGAGAGAGCATGGATTTCAATAATATATCTTTAAGTGACCAACAACTCTAAGACCACATGTATTTTTCATGGAATATATGAGACAAAGATTCATCTTCGATAATGTGTACTTTATTAAATGCAAGCATCATATCACCTTTTGGCTATCCAAAGTGGTAGGACCATTCTTAGTCAGAATTAGAGGTCAACTATATTTTGTAGAAAGAATGTTGAAACAAATGAATCTAGAGAACGTAGAGAAATGGGCCTACGATAGGTCATCTCAAAGAAAATGTTTGACAATAAAAACTATGGATACAGTTGAATGATTGATCTTTTATAGGACGGAAAAGGTGTTAAAGAGCATAAGCAATGAGAAAAATCCAATCATAATCTTCATAGTGGTGTACATAGGTCCACATCCAAACATACTTAATGGAAATNTCTTTTATAGGACGGAAAAGGTGTTAAAGAGCATAAGCAATGAGAAAAATCCAATCATAATCTTCATAGTGGTGTACATAGGTCCACATCCAAACATACCTAATGGAAATTTATTTCAAATTGTTTGAATTTAATGACAAATCTAAGTGATCAATCGATCGCATAATTTAAAGATAGGATCAAATAACCCATATTATATTTTGAATCATTCATTAAATTGAAAAAATGATAGCTTAATTTCAATGGTCCATGAAGTGTCGAGAAGCTTCTAGATTAAGTCAACAAAAATTACTTGTAGAATAATTGACAAAGGGGAAAGGAAAATATTTTGGAGGAAGAGAGAAAAAAGGGAGGAAAAATGCATAAGAAGAGGGACATAAAGAAGTACATAGATATAATAGCTACATAACAACCACCAAAAGTGAAGAATGTGGAGAACAAAGGAGAATATAAATATTGAACATGTAAATAAGATGTGTGTATTGTGAGCCACCTTATACTAAGATAGGGTACAATTTTGTGTTTGTATTATCAACCATTTTTTGTGTTAATGAATTAATAGAGTTAATAGACCTCTAAGCCTTCCCTAGTCCTCTTCTTAAAAGGTTGAATTTTGTGTAACTAAAAAAATTATGTCTTTCAAGATTGATTCCTTCCCAATGTCAAGGTGATTGTTGAATTATTTCTTAGTTACCTTATGAGTTATTTCCACTTTTGTCGGTATTGAAGCTTCAATGTTAAATAATCTCACACTAATATTAGAAAACCATAATACAACCTTTTGAGTTACCCTAAGTAAATGTTACAAATAGAAGTTATGAAAAATTCAAGTTAATATACCTATAAAATCATGGTTTAAATATTGTTTTGTTGGCCAACACTCTATTGAAATAACTATGAAATTTTAGCCATAGTATTTCTAAAAAAAATATTTTGTAATAGTCACATATTCCTTTTTTACAATTCCACATGTTTAAACAACTAATGTGCTAAACTATACTTAGGGTAACTTTTTCAAAACATTTTCTTTTTAACCTTTTCAAGAGAGAGAACAAATAGAACCTTCTACATGTACGATTTTTCAATTCTGATTATGTAATTTTTATCATAACTACCATGACCTATTTTTTTATGATTTAATATGCAGCACTCAATTTGAAGATAAGAAGATTTATATATATAAATTTATATAAAACAATTATTTGCGACTAGAGTTTAGACTAGTCAAAATCCTTAACTTCCACATATTGTAACTTTGAACATATATTGAACCAAGACCTTCAATATTTACCATATGTAATTTGATATGTCTCTTGCAAACCCAAACCTTTTTTCTTTTTGGAACCTTGCTAAAAACAAATTACAAAAAAAATGGGTTTGATACCAAATGTTATGTGTCAAATCCCCAAACTAGCATAAAAGATCAATAAAGACTAACCCAATTTCTTGAGAATGAAATAGAAGGATTTGTAAGAAGCCTGATTGAGAGGGAAACCTTATTTTAAATATATCAAGTGAGCAATATAACATTTATAAACAATGTGTCTATGATGTATATATGATATAAAGGGGTAGATGAAACTATGGATATGGTATATAATACAATTACAATTAAAGTCATAGGTGATGAATAAACAAAATCATAGTATAATAATAGAAATGTAATGGCATAATACCCTCTCTACATATTATTCTTTATCACGCTTATCTTCACTATAAGTTCCTTTAGGCAATCTTCATCATTCAACCAATTATGTGATCTTCATCATCTTCATATATTTTGCATCATTATTAAAAAAATTCTTCTTCAATCCATTCTATTTTCTTAAATGTCATTCTCCACAATCTCTAGCAAGTATGTTTACCTCTACCAAGGTAAATTTAAAATTGGAATCTTCCTCTAAAAAAGTCTATCCAATCACACCATCAAAAAAAATAGTTCACAAACTTTATATCTACCATCACACCATTGCTATGCTTAAATACCCATTTCCTCTTTCATTGTAACAAATTCTTCATACAATTCATCATATCCTTAAAATAGAAATTTGAATTTTACACTATGACACTATCAACCATCACAAATGTGCTATGCTCGTGTACAACTCTCCTCTTTCATTGTAACGATTGCTTCATAAAATTCATCATATTCTCATGTTAGAAATTTTACCCGTCTTTAATAGTTTTCATTGGAATTCCCAAATAACTTAGGATATTTCTTCTTCTAAATAGAACTTGATGAAGATTGTTGTGACTATTAAAATATATAAAAAATCACATAATTTGTCTAAAGTTACCATAAAATAATTAATTTAATAAATTACCATAATATTCAATTCAACTGAAAATATCAATATTAACTAATTTCATGACTGACTACATAGTTCTATAACCTCTTTCTTGAGTTATTGACCAATTTTCTAGAGTCTTTGTAGACGTTTCTAAAATCAACAAGCTTTGACAACACACACACAAAAATAATTCAAAATGTAAAAAGGTCATTTTCTCATTTACATTTAAAATTACTAGCTTTTATGGTTATAAGTACAATACTTCATATTAAGTACAAATTATAAGTACAATACTTCATATTAAGTAGTTACAACAATCAATCATGAAAACCAATATTTCCTTATGTTGCATTTCTTGGGCAATTTTAAATAGAATGAAATGTTAACAAATGTTATAAGTTATAACAATATTATTTATATTGGGCTATTACTGAGATGCTCATATGTTGTTATAATGAAGCATTTGTGTATTTGCTTGTGTGGAATTCAAGAAAAAATAAGATTGAAATATATAAGCATAACATTTTTATTGTTTCAACTTAAAAAAGTATACACATTTTTAATTAATTAGCATTACCGATATTGGGATTGTCTTAACTTTATAAATAGAAAATTTTTTCCTCACACTCTAATCATTTCTAGGTTTATCCAAGGCTTCATTCGCCATCCTTATAGTGGGATTTACTATTAATCACATTATGTATCAATAGAGACCAATCACCTCAACATGCGTAAGGTGACAATTTTTATTTATTCAAGTTACTGGTCTATACAGCTTGAAGGTTGTTGGATGTACCCTTGGGAGATTGTTGTTCCCATGGATTAAAAAAATTGGTACAAATCTATTTGCAAGTGAGAAGTGAGAAGAAATGGTACAACATAATGGTATGTACAAATATAATTAAATGCTCACTTCAAATATACAAAAATAGAGGAAAATACAAAAGTCGTGAACATTATTCAATGTGCTGCAGCCCAGCAACATGAATAATATCCTCCTACAAAAGCTTCATATTCTTGGTGGAAATTAAAATAGTAATAAAAATATGATAGGGTTGTGAATAGAATCATTTGGCCTCTGTCATGCACTTATTTCTCTTTTTCCATGGTTAACAAATTGTAGGAAAATTGCTATGTTTATAAAGCACAAAAATAGCAAAAATCCTCAAGTAATGCCAAACACCAATTATTCAAGAACATACCAACCATCTTGAATCACCCGACAAAGTATCTCTCCATTGCAACCTCCCTTTAGAAAAGGTTGCATTCTCACTTGAACAAACTACGAACAAGACCTAGCAAAACAACATTTCCAAAATAGGATTTTTTTCTTTCTAACTTTAAGGAATGAGGGGGAAAGTATGTTAGATAACTTTTAACCAGTTGTGCCTTGATAAGAAGGCCTTTGTAAAAAACTATCCATAGAAACACTTGAAGTTTGTAACTAACCCAAATTAGCCACAGATTATGAAGTCTCTTAATCCACCTTCTTGCTACAGCTATAGACACCCATTATGAATTAAGAACAAGGTTTTTCTCATGTCGTTGATGAAGAAGAATGTACACCCTACATTAACTGTATTGCACAAAGTGGAGCCCAAAACTCCATCCAAAATCATGCCATAAGGGACCAAGCATGCAAATATTCACTTTTTAAATTTCCTCTTATGGAATAAGGACAATAATCTCCATAATAATATGCCAATCCATATAATACAGGGAAAATTCTTGAGAATGGTTCTTTAGTCTTTCCAAGTGAGAATACTTGCATCCCACAAATCCATCTAATAAAAAATACTCTTCTTACTCAATCGCAACCCTCGAAAAGTAGGAATGTTGACAACAAACATGCCTTGCACTTTCCAAAACTAAATCGATCTTGTGGCCAAATGCCATACTACCACGCTACCTAACATATTCCACTTGAAAAACACACCTACATTTCTCCACAGAGCCCAGATGCTTTTGATGATAGAGGATCTTGGGATTTTGAAGTTGTGATGACATGAAATTACATAAAATAGATGAAATGATCCTTTAATTGTACCAATATGTTTTGTCATGAGGAGATTATGCATGGAAAAATTATTTGAAGAAGAGAACCCCTTGAGACACCGAACCACCAATATTGTAATTTGTAGTTATGATGTTACCTTTGGTGACAATATCATTCAATCCTATGCCTACATCATCCTTAATCATCTCGCAATAATCCATAGGGTGGAGTCTATCCTGCCCATACATGGTCCATAGTACGAATATGTAATATAACCTAATCTAAAAAACTAAACCCTACTTGGAATCCAAAAAGAAAAATAATACATATGTGAATCCTAAAGAATCCTACTCACAATATCCAACTTCACAGTGAACATAATGTGTTTGTGCTTACAAAAGAGTTTACAATGCATATGCTTCAAACACCATTTCCACATATAATTTGGTGAAATCACCATACCAAACAAGATTCCAAGATACATTACTATAACATGTGGATGAATGAAGGTCCAAGTAGGAGGAATTTAATTATGAGGTTTTTACAACCAAGAAAACAACCAACATTCAATCTTATGATCACTAACCTTAGCTCGACAAGCGTTGCAAAATATGGAAAATCAGTCTTTAGCAGTTTCCACTGACTCCTGGGTAACTCAAGTCCATAACTAGGAATCATTTACCCCTGTGAATGGTAAGAACAAATATATAACCAAGGGAATTAATAGTTTAAACATTGAGATAATAAGTGAGGGTGAATACTTTCCTTATGGGCCATCAGAGAGCAATATAGAGAGAGAGTGCATTATTTACTTCAACAAAAGATGAAGTACAAGAGAATAAGGTGTTGACCATAGCCAAACACTTTAAACCATGATCATTACTCATGAAGGATAATTTTATACAAATCCTTCTCAAGGAGAGTATGAATCGCTTCCAACTTTCGCCTAGCCTCCCGAATCTCTCATCTGCACTCATGAACAAATATGTATCCCAAACAACACATAAACTTGATAATAATTCGAATGAATTCCTCCAACCATAACATCCAATGTCTATCCCTTCTAATATAACAAGGAACAAGGATCCAAACATGATGGAGAAAAGCATGAAAATTAGGTTAATCTAAATTAAAAACTTTAATATTGAAGAAGGAAAAATTATTTTTGTAGGTAAGATGAGATCAATTGTGATGGAATTCCTAATGGCAACATGATCTGATCTAGTGTTGTACATCAAAACACCAACCTCTTACAGCTTTCTAGAGAAAGAAATGACATCCGAAGGTCCATACGTCTTATCATTTCTAGCTTAAACCCTTTCCTTCCCTTGACAAAAGTTGGACGAAGTTAACTAGCATCCATAGTCTATTTCTTTTTCCCCAATTAGTATCAAATAGTTCACTATTGTACGTACACTTTAACCATGGCTACTTATATACACCATACACAATTAAAACTAAATCGTACCACCTCAACCACCATCCAATTCCACCACATTAAAGTAACAACCAATTATCTATTAGGTATGTGGTAGATAGGAAGTCATCTACTTCCAAATCCAAGTTCATGCAATGCTGAAATTGTGTGCAAAAAATGAGCATAATACAATAAATCTCTCATGTATTAAAAGTGTAAACCGGGTGCGTATATTATTAGGCTCACAAACATATGTCATGTAACGTACACAAAATACCTTCTTAAAATATATATATATATATATAATTAGACTATCACTACTACATGTGATGCTTATGACACGTAGAACGAAATATCAATTATATTAATGAAGATATGCTCAACCTCCTAATTAGAATATAAATTATGTATTTCTTCTTATTAAAAATAATTTGTAATCATTATCATTAAATTGTTTCCCTTTTCTTATTTTTATTTTACTCTTTGTTCTTGTTATTATAGTGATATTCTAATTAATATTGCTTATCTCATAATGCACCATGCATAGTCTACTTAGAGTACTTGTATGAACTAGTGTGTGTGTTCACCTATTTATATACACCTAGTCATATATTTGTATGACCATAATTTATTTTTTTACTTTTTAATTGAGATATACTTATAACCTATGGACATATTCTATTGGATCCGTTATGAAACTATAACACCCTCGTATAAACTATGTGTCAAATTCAAACAAGTTCCATTAACACTCTACATATTTGAGGCTCGAATGATGCCCAAAATTCCATAACAAAGTGAAGAATAAGGGAAAATCAATGCGAGATCCAAGAGTATCGCATGGAAGCATGCAAGATCGCAAAGCATAAGGAAATTAGAGATGGTGTTGAACACAATAACCAGGGGTCAAAAACGAAGTGCTAAGGGAATAATAACTGGGTGTTAGGAAAAGGAGATATTATTGAGCTCTATCGGATCTCCTTAATTGCCATTAATGGGAAAGATTGAGGTCAAAAACCAAGTCCTAAAGTGTAATGGAACTATGTTATTAACTAGATGATCGTATTTGGGTCAACAAGTTTGTGGTACAGGAGAATATCATATTAAGCAAATGTAAGGAGGATACCACATATCCAACAATCCATCGACCCAAAACATCTAGGACATATGGATATTTTTTATTGGTAATGGATCTCTCAAATAATTATGAAAACCACTTCAATCTCTAACAGTTACCAACTAGGTTAACCAAAAGGTGGTTTCTTCCTAAGATCATTCAATCCCGCAAGGTGGCCCCCATAGTCCAAAATAAAATAAGATATGGAACTAACATTGCCAATTGGACAACAACACATGTGAAGAGGACCTAGGTGACATCATATGACATCATCTCAAAATCAACCAATGATTTTCAATCTCTCAAAATTCAAATTTTCATACCATTAAAGTATGATATTATTCAAAAATTGGGATTTTTTTGACTCAAAAGAAAAGGAAATATGTCCACTTACATAGACCCGTCAACCAAATAAGCATCACTCAATATGGGAATCCGTGAACTAGTGAATTTTTCACTCACCGAGCAAATTTTTTACCTCTATTGTTTTTACCTTTTAATCCACCATAATTTCCACCTATGGATTCCTTGTCCAGAGACAATCCCCTAAATCCCAAAACATCAGGTGATGAACACTTCTACAACCATGATGTTGATTCCTTTGACACCTTCATGACTGCATATGACCTCCGACACATTATTTTGGAAGAAAAAACTATTTTTGCTGCAAATCAAGACCCTTTCCACTTGTAGGAAACAAATTTAGCACATGCATTATGTTCCCAAACATTACCTTTCTTGGAATTCATCAATTGGTGTTTTGTCAATTTTTACTTGGATAAACGAGTTCTATTATCCCCAAGACAATACAATGCCATGTGTATCATATCTGCAAATTTCTTAACCAAGACATTGTGTTTCTCAAACTTACCAAACCTATAAAATTTGTATGAAGAGGCCCTACCCTCATCATATCAGACCTTCAAACGTGTGGAAATGATTACTTTCAATCCCAACACTTGAAAGAAGCCATCTCAATCCTAGTATGGCCCCCTCCATAAGAAATAGTTAACTCCTTAGAAAATTCAAAAGAAACCATAGCTCTAATTTGCATTATTTTAGGATAAGGTGACCATAAAACCATAGGTGAAGTTACCCTAGTTTTTATTTCCCTTTTTACTCCATCAATAGGGTTTATTCTCCCTGGATTTTACCTTTTTGATCACCTATCTGATAAAATTCACAATTATCTAGTTGAGTTCCCTGTATTGGAGATACTTAGGTATCCATCATTCCTATTCTTTAGGTTTCTGTATCAAAACTTTGACCATTTTAAATTTCTCAAAATGAATACCAAAACCTAAGAAGTAAAACAATTTCTTGTTTCTACATGGACCAACATGTTCGTCAGTAAGCTAAAAAATCAGAACTTCCACAAGTTTACAGATAATTTCATGCGGATAGCATACTCCCTAGTACATGATGCATATCCTCCTAGGGCTTTTCCTATTTACCAAGAAATTTGAAGCTAATCCTACATACATTATTTCTTGATTAATTATTATATGGAGGGTAAGTCATTTTGAGAGTGTGTAGGTTTCAATAAGATATGTATAAGTTACCAACAATTATGAGCACATGGGTATTTTCAATGGAGTATATTAGACAAAGATTCATCTTTTATCATGTGTAATTTATTAAATACAAGCATCCTATCACCTTTAGGATATAGAGAGAGGTAGGATCATTCTTAGTAAGAATTAGAGGTTACCTATATTTTTTGGAAAGTATGTTGAAACAAATGGATCTAGAGAAGGTAGAGAAATGGGCCTAGGATCCACACGAGGTCGTCTTAAAGAAAAGGATTGGAAATAAAAAATTTCGATATAGTTGCATGCTTCATCTTGAATATGATAATATATATAAATTATGATGACGTAGGAGCAAGTCTAGGCATCCTAAATTATCACTAAAGACTAAGACATTGGAGAATCATAGATAGAGACTAAAAGTTCAATTGAAGAAGAACACAAAGATATCACTATAGATGAAAATGAACACTTATACAACCATGATGTTGAATTCTTTGACATTTTCATGACCATATGTGACCTCCAAAACATTATTTTGGAATAAAAATCTAATTTTGTTGTAAATCAATACCCTTTCCACTTTTGGGAAATAAATTTATCCCATGCATTATGTCCCAAATCGTGCATTTCTCAAAATTTATCAATTGTTTCTTTTTCCATTATTCCTCGGATAATTGAGTTCTCTTATCCCCCAAAAAATCCTTAAATCTCCCCAAAAATCTTGGAGGATGGGGAATAAAAAAATTAGAACTGTTTTGTAGAGCATTAGCAGCAAAAATACTATGGAGGATGGCTCAAAGTCCAAACTCGTTGTGGGGAAGGTTATGAGATACAAATACTGCAATAACTCCCCAATTGATGAATGGTTTCAAAACTCATCCAAATCCTAGAAAAGAGGGTCAATATGATGGAAAGTTATTGTACTGACCTTCTCCATAACATGAAATTGGATAGCATGGTAGATCAGACATGGAACAAATATAAAAATAGGTGTGGATCTGTTGATAGGAGTGGGGGAATATTTTCTACAATTAGGCAAATTGAAAGAAAAGATGCAAGCACAAAAGATGTATGTGTTAGAGGATTCCCAAGCACCACAACCTCAACAGAGAGGAAGAGGTCATTGGAAATCATCTCAAAAATTGACTTTATCTAGAGACACAACTAGGGAATGGAACATATTTGTAAACAAACTAGTTTTTAGTTTAATGCATTTGGAAGCTGTGGTGAAAGACAAATTAATCTGGACAAAGAATGGAGTATACGGGGATTTCTCAGCCAAACTTGGCTATGAGAAAATCAACCAAGAAACCTTTCAAAGAGAAAAGAGAGGGTGGTGGAGCATTATATGGAAAATACACAGTCCTTTGAAAACTATATTGACTCTCTGGTTAGCTTTAAATGACAAACTTCTAACCTTCAGAAATATAAAGAAAAGAGTTTTTATTGGCCCAAGTATTTGTCTATTATGCAATGCTAATGAAGAAGATTCTTCTCACTTATTCAACTTGTGCGCTTATGCAGGACCAAGTATAGGACCAAGTCACTAAGAAGCTTTCTAAAACTAGGATAGTGCAAAAGGATGCAACATTGGAACATAAAACCTAGAAATGGTGGCAAGTAGATGGGATAGGTCAGTTCAATGCCATTCATGCCCTATTTGTATAGAATATTTAGGAAGCTCAAATAAAGCAAATTTCAGGAATAAAAGGATCCCAATAGACATTATCTCTTCTATCCTAATGCATAAATTTTAGGAACATAAAAGAGATGAAAAATCAAGGAAGCAACTAGTAATATCTGATCCAGATATTAACAAAAGAGAGCCTTGGGCATTGTTTAATGGATCCATTTAAGGGTCACCACAAATACGAGGCGTAAGAGCAGTGTTATACCTGTTGGATACCTCGAATATATGTATCAAATTTGTACCTATGAGGGAAACCAATATCAAGGAAGAGTTAACATCCCTTTGGGTGGTTCTCAAGATTGTTCAAAGGAAAAACGTGCAAAGGTTGCAGCTACTTGGGGTTTCCAAAATGGTGATAGATTGGTATAATAGAAATTCCCAAATAAATTCCCCCAACTCCAACATTTTCTAACATAAATTCAAAATGAAATGACCTCCTTTGAATATGTCTCCTTCACCCATATCTGCAAAGAAATCAATGGATAAACAGATTTATTATCCAAGATGGCATTCGCTTTACAACTGGGGTTTATTGAAGTAGATGAATTTAGAAATGGACATGTATAGAAATACCTCACCTTGGTTTTATAAGAACAACTTACAAGGATGCAACCGTTCCAGGCATAACATAATAACACAACTAAGGACAAATTCAAAGCGTTCCGAACATGTTTTCTCTTTTTTGTGCAAATTTTATGGAAAACATGCACCAAAGAGATAAACTCAACATTTTTCGAGATAGAATGAGCTCGGTAAGATGAGAGGGTAGAAATAATTTGTATATGCATCAAGGAATGGGATTGTAATTGTTGTAAATCATTATGAAACATTCAAATGTTGTAATGTAAGTCCCACGTGGAAAGTTCAAGATCACTCTTTATTTTCCTTATGCATAACAATTGTTAGGGCCCTCAGACTCATACGTTTTATCTAGTACCTCCTAGTGGTGTTCATATTCATACTCATAGTCCAAATATAATGTATTAAAGTTTGAATCCTTATCCACATTCATTGCGGAAGTGGAGAATAAATTAGGGAATATGTCACTTTTTTTCATCCATCAAACATTGTCAAGGCACTTAGACCCATCTATAGAATGTAATATTGATTGATGACATTCATATTCTTGTTCAGATGCCTCATTTAGGGTATGAGTTATTTAATTTAATACATTAACCATGGTAAAGGCTCCATGGCCTATGCATGGTGTGGAAAACCACCTTATTATGGTAATGTTTCTTGTGAGAGGTAAAAGCTCCTACATAGAGGCCATGTAATTTGGTTCGAGGCATTAGTCATGGTATTCAAGCTTAAGAATAATCATTCATAACCTAATGTCATTGATTTCATATCTTGACCATTATCAAATTCTTTATTCTAGTTGATCTCATGCAATACCTCTAAATTTCTCATATTCTAAGCCAAAGTCCAACTATTTCCTACAAAAATTATGTGTTATGTTTTGGGACTTGTCTATGGCCGTTAATCTTCAGAATATTCATTTAGGGCCTAAGTCACTTAATCTCATCTCCTAACAATTTCAAGGGCTCAAAACAACATTATGGTGCAAAATCCCTTCTAACAATGCTCATATTGCGAGGGTTATAGGATTTTCTCATGCCCATCAAGCTCAAAAATCCTAATTTATCGGATAATTCACTTGTTTTTATCTGCCAACCACTAGTAAGGCTCTAAGACCCATCTACAGTGTGATGTACTAAGAAATTGTGCTCAGAATCTAAGTTAGAGTCAACAAATCCCCTATAGTGATAAAATGTTTGGGCTATAGACCTTGTTCATGGAAATCAATATTAAAAATAATTAATGAGGGCTTAAGTCATGCAGTTTTATCCCTAAGCCATTATTAATTCCTTGAGATGCATTTTTTGTGTGCAAAATTACCTAATAGAAGTCATATTCATATTGGGATGCTAAAGATACCTTACAAAGGTTATATGAGTTGAAACAAGGTATTTCTCATGGAATTTGAGTTTAAAAAATATCATTGAGGGAATTAGGATTTCAATATCATCCCTCGATATTTATCAAGGCCTCAATATTGTCCATCTTATGGAATACCAACTATTGATAGTCTTATTCCCATTATAAATCCAAATATATGCTTGAGAGTTATCATGTTGTAGTTTATGCCTCATTCATGGTTATCAATTCCATTAATATTTATTAAACCCACAATTCACTTATATTAATCTGATCGCCATTGTCAAGGCCCCAAGGCCTATTTGTGGTGGAGTACAATACCAATTAGTGATGCTCATATTCCTAGTTAGAGGTCAATATCCACCACATATGTCATGTATGGTGGCTTGAAATTTTGTTCATGGTGATTGATCATGGTAAGAATAATTCATGGTATAAGTCCCTTAACTTCATCCCAAAATAGTTTTTAAAGTACTGAAACAAGTCCATGCTACATAGTACCCTCTAATAATGCTCATATTCGGAGCCAAAAGTTGAAAAAATTCTATAGAGGTGATATGTGGTGGTTGTAGGCCTCACATGTAGTCCTTGAGTGTAAGATACCTTATTGAGTACCTAATTCACCTATTTTCATCCCCAAACCATTATCAAGGCACTAATATTGGTGATAGGTTTGCATGTTTTCAACAAAGATATGTGTACAAAGGTATTTCCAATTTGTTTTGGAAGAACTTGTAACTATGCAAATCCATTGGAATTCAAGGCACTAATATTGGTGATAGGTTTGCATGTTTTCAACAAAGATATGTGTACAAAGGTATTTCCAATTTGTTTTGGAAGAACTTGTAACTATGCAAATCCATTGGAATGAAAAAATTACATATAAATTGAATATTTGCATGGAAGATCCACCCTAGGGGGGTTGTTTTTAGTGGCACGTAGGGTGTCCACATAACACAATTTTTTCTAAACATTTAATTTTATGTGTTATAAAATATATTGCAGCTTTTAGAATTTACTACATTTATCCTTATTTATCTAGTAAGAGTGGTAAATCAAGTTTATTTGTTTATAGTTCCTTATGTACATTTTACCACGTATGTTGTAAAATTAGTCTTTTATTAAAACTTTGTCTTTTTATTAAAAATTTATCTTTTTAGTAAAAATGATCTTTTTATTAAAAAATTATATTTTTATATAATTTTGAAGTCCTTTAATCCCAATTTTGTTTTTATTAGGGTAATTAACAATACGGGTTGGGATCATATACACATGAAATAAGGTTGATTATGATATACTACCACTATTCTCCTAGGAATACCAACACTTCCCCATGCATGGCACATAACACTTGATCGACGTTTGAACTTGGGTAATCAGAAGGAGTTCCTTGAAAGTGCACACTATCACCAATTGGTCTACACCCGAATGGAGTTTTCTCCCAAATTATTACTATTACACTAAAGTATAAATTTCTAAATAAATTATATCTATATACTTACATAATTCTACCATAATCCCCTTTGACATACTCAAATTTTTCTGTACAATATACATTATGAGTGAACTTGACTTATTTGCAAATCAATTTTATCCATCTTTAACTATTTTCATAAATATAGCCAATCCTATGGAATTTTGAATCTTCTTTTCCAGTGCAACAAGTATTTCTATATACTACTAAACCATAATGGAAAAACATAGCTATATTGAAAGTTTAGTTAGATATGTTTCTTCAAGTGCATTCCTTTTTAAAGACTTAAAATGTTTATATTATGCATGTTGATAGGCAGAGTATTATTGTAATTGATATGTTATTGGCTTCTTATTAATTCCTTTGAACCCTATTATTTTGCATCTCACTTTTGCATTGTAATCAACAAATTTTCTTCATCTTTGTGTTTCACATGTTATTGTTAGGGTGACAGTGAAATGTTTTGTTTCTCGAAAGGGCATTGAATTAATATTTAATTCAGGATATTTTGTTTGTCAAATTGTTCCTCTACCTCCAATGCAAATCCCTCCACTATATATTCTTCCAATGCACCTCCTTGATTCCTCTATGGAATGCTTAACAAATTCCCTCCATGTTTTCCATTTCTTCAATGCATGGGAACATAGTACTTCGGATCTGGATTAGAATATGTTCTGCTTCTTCAACTACTAGCTCCATGGAACCATTGGCTCTTGTTGGACTAGATATGGAACATGAGTTGTATCTACATCTAGTGTTGTGGTCTATTCCCATAATTCCTCCTACAACCCACAATGATAATATCCCCTCCCCGAGTAAAATTAATANTCTTGTTGGACTAGATATGGAACATGAGTTGTATCTACATCTAGTGTTGTGGTCTATTCCCATAATTCCTCCTACAACCCACAATGATAATATCCCCTCCCCGAGCAAAATTAATATATCCCAAGACTGAATTTGTATTATGCACACAATATTGTATTCTTCCAATAAGCTTATATTTTCAAAATTATTTTTTCTATCATATCTAGTAGATTCTTGGCATGGTATTAAAAATGACTTTCACAAATCATTATTTCCTTATCTCTATCTACTATAAAAAACATTAATACAATGGGTACTCACATGAAGTTTCCAAATTGAATTTTCTAGTAACAATTCATTTCCCTAGCTTCGGGAAGGTAGTTTTAGGATTTAGAACAAGTCGAGTATCAAAATAAATACCTTTTAGATTGAAACAATAATGTATTTGTTCACCTCCACAATTTCTAAATTATATTAGGTATGTCTACATACAAATTTTGACAAACTCAAAGAAAGAGCATGAATATAGGAATGATCGATACCTCTTCTTTTGTGTAAGTATTTTCTGTGATCTAAGGAATTTATTCGAAAGGTGCAAGGAATATCTCTTCATATTTCCTATAGAAAAATGTATACACATTAGATCTTGTTGTCTCTGCATGAAACCAAATTCACAAGTCATACTATTTTTTAATGACAAAACTCACAAGGAAATTAAGATTGAAGAGATTCCCAAAAGTAGAAGTGTATTCCTTTTAAAAATGATTTCAGATAGATAACTATCAATGTACACTACTCTCAACTACAATGTGTCAAGAACAAGTTTATACTCCTCGATGACCTTCTAACATAGAACACAAGTTTGACTAGCATTTAAACATTCAATGTTAACACTAACATAGATCAATGTCCATACTAAGATAGAAATTGAAATTGAAATATTATTATCACGATTGATGATCACAAACCTATACAAGCCCATTGATGAGAATATCTCACATGTTTGGTGTGATGCTCTATTATAATTTTAGGCTTATGTAAAATAAAAATAAAACTAACAATGGACATTGTTCACTTCAAAATATTTGTTAGCAAAAACATAGTAGATGCGGGAACTAAGAAACTAACCTTGCCATAACTCTAAAAAATTTCATAGTCTCATTTGAGTGAAACTTACATGGGGTTTTAATAGTTATGAAATATAAAGAGTTTGGATTCGGCGCTTTTGTCCTTTCTCAGTGATTTCCTTAAAATTAAATTGTGATTTTTGAAATTTGAGAACTACGATTGAACACACAACATTAGTGTATGATTCCCTTGTTTGAAACTACAGCATAGCTACTTCTCCTCTTTAGATACATCTCTTAGAAACCTTTGACAAGTCACATGTATGCCCCACTATCTCAACAACCATCTCCAACTAATCTTTGATACATAATCAATTAGTATTTTGGACAAAACAGAACAAGATTAAAGAAAATTAAAGATTTGAATATAATTCACACACCAACCAAGATGTGATACATTATGTATTCACATCACAACTACTATTGTTAAAGGTCATCCAAAGGTTATGCTAAATATGATCTTTTGACCAAAAAGGAAAAGAATTTTAAAAAATAAGAACCTATACAAAAATAATTAGCACACCATTTATTTCCTTTTACAGAAGTAAAAAGATGTAGGTTATTATTAATTGGTCTTGGAAAATTTGGCAAAGGTTATTGGAGAAGCCCTTCAAGGAATTTTTTTATTTCTCAAATATGCATCTTGTTCTATTCCATTTCTATCTAGTGCAATGAAATGAATTAGAAATATTTATTATGCTTAAACCCAAGTGATGAACAAATTTCTTATAATAATTGTATTCTAGTAGAATATTAATTATCACATACTCTATATAGTTACCATATCAAGGCTTTGAAAGTGCAATTATTTCTCGGCATTTTAATTATCAATTTTAAACTAAAATTAGCAATAAGTAATAAACTAAGTTTATACTTTGTCCCTAGATTCCTCTCGTCTAATCAATCAATGCAAGGTTAGTCAAATTGAAAGTGCAGAAGTATTTTGTTGAGTTGAACTTAATGCAGGAACAAAAGAGAGTTTAACATTCACTGGTACCTACTACCTTGTTCTATGAAGGAATTTTGTTATAACATAATATTGTACAATGTTGTAATATCCCAAATTTTGGACCTAACACTTATGGGCATGCGCCCCATTGATTATGATGTTACATTGATATTTTATTTTAGTATACTGGGTCAAAGACCCCACTGTATATGGACATGATGATTTGTTTGATATAATGTTCGTAAACTAATTGCATATGTGTGTGTGTGTGTGTGTGTGTGTGTGTTTTCTTGTGTTAGTCATGGACCCTGAAGCGCATGATTGATGAGTTGTTTTGTGTTGAGTGAAGAGCTCTGGAGCACATGAGCTTTGAGACATTTGTGTTGAGCGTGAAGCTCTGGAGCACATGAAAATAAAATTTGGAACTGTTGGGCATAAGCCTTGGAACCTTCCATGTTGATGTTGAGCATAAGCTCTGGAACATCGGATCCTTCACCATTGTATCCCTAAGTGTATCCTACAAGTACATCCTAGCATTACTATTGAGCGAATAGCTCTGGAATTGCACTTAGTTTGTAACTCCCTATTTTTAGCATTAAGTATGGGCTCTGGTAAGCGCTAAGAGTTACTGAAAAGGAATTAATGATTTCCCGAGTAAAAATGACTCAAGAAAAAAATATTGTTCTCATCTGACTTATTTAGAAGTGATTAAATTAAATTTCAATTTTTTGTATTCTCATCAAGTACTGAATAAATACCATGTTATATGAGGGAATCGAACATGCAAGGATGTTTAGAGTTTCTTAGCCTAGTAGACCTAACCATTTACTTGATGACCTTAATGAAGAAAGTGTCGTAAGTCTAGGGATCACAATATGTGATACCCTAAGACAAATGTTACCAAATAATATATTAATTATATATTTTATACAGAGTATGTATAAAGAGTACAGATAGTAATAATATTAATAATATAAGAAATAAGGAAAAGTTCCCTCTATTTACTATTATTACTAAGATAAATATTAAACATTATAATACCTATAAAAGTATAATTAGGAACTATTTGAAAGTTCCTAAGTCAAAATATTAAAAGTACTAAATTAAATAAAAACCGTTAAATCAAGAAATCAAAGGATTCTTGATTTAACTGCCCCTTTGACTGAAAAGTCTATCTATAAATCCCTAAGCCAAAGATAGGCTTGGGGATCTCTTCCATATTTTTGGAATCATTATTCTACCTAATTATTCTCAAGAGAGTTCTTTGAGAACATTTTCCTAAGAGGAAAAAGGAGAACTGATACAGACCTGATATACCAGTTAGGGTAGCCTTGCCTTAGGAGCTCTAAGTTACTTGCTTGTTGGAACCAGCTCGGGGGGATATGTATTAAAACCAGGAACAATTCTGGGTCGTTGTTGGGTGTAACGTGGTAGTTCCCAAGTGATTTGGTGATCTATATAGAGGTCAAATCCGCCTATGAATTGTTAATGCTNAACCAGGAACAATTCTGGGTCGTTGTTGGGTGTAACGTGGTAGTTCCCAAGTGATTTGGTGATCTATATAGAGGTCAAATCCGCCTATGAATTGTTAATGTTGGGTAATATAGTGTCTAGGTTTTAGCCATTAGAAGAGCTTCAATTTTCACATACGAGGTTCTTGAATGCCTATTTCATTATCTAGATCAAGTGCTGGCTAGCTTAAGCAAGTGTTTATATTATATTTCTAACCCTATGTACCTTTTTTTTTGTCAAAATTATTTTAGGGTTTACATTTTTCATTATCAACCATAGGTTGTAATTTAATTTATGTTTAAAGATTTATCAAGGGTTTTGTACTTTTAGTTTTATTTCTTTATTTCTTTTACAACTTAAACCTTGTTTTCCTATAAACTAGGAATTATTTCTAATAAGTACCTAGCTATTCATTTACCTATGTACTTTACTGACAGATTTCATATTGTCAGCAGAGCCATGTTTATAAATAAAAGACTAGTTCATAAATTAAGCTTTAAACATAAAACACAGTTAACTAAAAATAGGACCTATTAAACAAATCATTATATAACATCCTGTATAAATAAAACCACAATCTAATTAAGTAATAATACAACCTCAGCATTCTTTATCAAAGAATAAACCATAAATTCAAAGTAAATAGGAAAAGTATAAAAATCCACTAAGACCTCTTAGGGTCTGTATAAACATTATGATTCTTTCTACAAAAATAAATATAATCATAATCAAGCTACATACCAAGTATCGAGACCACCTATGGTTTACAATGTAATTAAGATTAACTACTTTCATGAAATTATAAATTAATGTAATGAATTTATCCATATAGTAAATCTTTTCAATGTTTAAATAAAACAAACCCTGAAATAATTATAAACCATATCATAAATCGTATTCCATAAACAAAAGCTCCTACGTAAATAAAAATCAAATATGATATCACTTACGTTAAACAATGAAAAACAACCATAACATCGTTTATAGAACCATTCACAAATAAACATAATACCATTTACAGTAATCAATTAAAAGCCAAATATAATTTCAAGTATTCATTTAAACCAAACATAATTACACAAAGGTCGCAGGATCAACTCCCGTGGATGTTTAAGCCCAAATCGCAACCCATACAAATCTAAACCCTTACCAATATAAATGCCCCAGGATCGAATCCTATAGGGTATTTTAATAATTTACAAAGCCACGCTATATGATTTATACACAAGATGCCATTAAAATATAAAATATCTACACAGTGGTTGAAATACCTAAATAAAATTACATGCGATGTAATCCATGGCCCTCAACCTTTTTTTATATTAATCAACACTTTCCAAATATTCCAACCCTATCGATGTTTACCAACAGCGACGGTTGCTAGTAGCAGGGTTACACCACAGACAACCCCCATTCATATTACATAACAAAAATCATAAATAGTAAGCATGCTTTCACAACTACGAGGGAGGGAAACACCAATGCCATACAGCATGGCCCGAATCCATAACGCTGTCACACAAGTCATCCACAAAACCAATGCATACAATGAATGCAAAATCCACACAGTCCATGAAATAATAACAATAGGAAATGATGCAGAATATATTAATAAATACAATATTTATAAATCCATTAACAAGGTTACACAGTCGTTACCTTTGGCCATTGCACCATTTCAAACAATGGTGCTTCCCATTGCATATAACATAACCAAAGCAGTAATCACAAAATACACAGAGCCTGTTGAGGGTTTACCCAGGATGTCTTTGCTGCCTAGAATCACCATTTAAATACATCCCAATACATTGTAAGCTCAGGTCCGAAGGAAATCAAAACCCCACAAAAAAAAACCCAAGCTTGTCGCTCTTACAAAACACGAATATTTTTAAGTTACAGTCAAACCCCAACCTGAAATGCATCCATTGAAAATTAGAACCTAGAAATCATAACCATGACAAGTATCAACTCTTTTGTAACCATTAAGCAAAAAGGAGGGAACAAGTTTGCACTTGTATAAACTAGGCTTACCCAAATGCATATGGCTTTGCCCACAATAGTATCCACGAGCCACGAATCCCACTTCTTCTCTACACTCTGCAACCTGCAAACACAGAGAGAAAGGAACCATGAGAAGTATGCGATGTTAAACCAACTAAACCAACACATGATGCTAATAACATAGAACATTCACATACCTGTCAAGCCATTGAAATCACATTTCTTCATACTGCACAGGAGTAGAGTACAAGCAGCCAAGCTGCGAATGACCAAATCCCATCGTTGAGCTAAGCCCTAAGCTGGGATGCCACTTTTCCCAATGCTCATTAAAGGCGCCACGCTGGTTCCCATTAATGTCCTCCAAACCCAAACTCCTATTGTTCATAACGCGATGTATTACATATATTTCCAATCCAAGTGATATTCATAAACCCCACTATGCATCATTTAAACTTTGTGTTTAAGCCCTAAGTCCATGGCATATGGAACATTTAAACCAAGTTTCTTACAAGTATTTTATCCTCCAACTAATTTAAAAAAACAAATCATATAGGAATAATACGATAGGGCATAATCAAGTCGTAATTATTTACACCATAGTAAATAATTATCACATCAATAATAACTCAGTATCACGTAAATGATAAGGGTTGTAGTAACCACATCACTATCATAAAGACCATAATGATAATAATAACAACCAGTGAATGTCATTAGGATAGAGATGCAAATGTGAGCGCTAGTGATCAAACGATCAATACCTTCCGTTAAGCATTACAACAAGTTTTCCATCGCCAAGTGTACTTGCACGTAACGGGACAAAAATGCATTAGTTTGACATAACTAAGTAAGTCCGTTGTGTCAAGTAGAAACTTTTACCTCTCACGGTTACAAGGGAAACCTATCCCGCCACTCCACCCCTTTATCCATTAACAAAGACAAGTTAGAATCACGTAAATGAAATAAGCACATGTTAATAAACAATGAAGTATGTAAGCAATTAACTAATTTACACATCAATGCTTAACTAACGTACAAACATAAATCAACATCACAACTAGGTAAGTAACATAGTAATAACCACATCGATAAATATGGAAATAGGATGTAAGAATAGATTACAACAAAACAACAGTACAATCAGAGTATGACACATTCCGCAAAGTTCAATTAATGTCCAGCATAGGTAGTTTTGACTAGCCTAATAATTTTATTTTATTTTAAATTTTTTAGGACATTACAAATGCTTACCATGTAGATAACTCCAATAAGCTCAATTTTAATTTTATTCACTAGAAAATAATGGTAATTACAATTTTTATTGCTCCAAACGAGACAGGTGTTATAGGGTTTAGTCTCCATTGGTTTTGAACCTATGGTGAGTGGTTGGTTGAAAGCATATGTCCATGGGGTCTCTATGCAACTTTTAACTAGGAACCTTTCAAGTAAATAGTGTATTATATTTACCGAAGAGGTGCATTCTACAGTCTAGTAGGGGAGAGATGTGTAACTCCTTCCCTGCTCATCTTAGAGTTGACACGTGTCTTTTATAAAAAATAATAATAAATGTTTAAAAATAACTTGTTGGCTTAAATTAAATTTAAGTTATTTAAAATTGCATATATATATAAAACAACATTATCTATATAAACTAAAACCATTAAAATTAGATTACACATTTCGACTCTAAAAAACGGGTTTGCACCTTGAGAGATTTGATGCCTCTAGGTGCTTGGTAGATCCCCTTTTAAATGGATCTATGCTAGTTAATATAAAAACAAAATAGACACATAACTTTAATTAAAAAATAAAATAAAACATTTACACATAAATAAAAATATTAATAAACACTACACTTCACCTAAAAAAAAAATTTATAAATATAATATTCACATAAAAATCATTTCACAATGTAACTATACCGACGATGGTTAATGTCCCCAAACTTTGGTCTATCTGACCTAAAGCAACAAATTATTTAGTTTGTTTTAAAATTGTATTTCTATGCTCAAAGGCACTCTAAGAGGAAGTGGTTTTCATCTTCAATGTTCATATTCTCACAAAGATGGCAGATCCTTCCACCCATAGTGTATCTATGGTGTTTTAGGAACTACCTGTCTCAGTATAGAGCTCATAAAAGTTCGTTCTTATTATAATAACCTTCAAACTCATATATTACATTTCCATAACTTAAAATTGCTACTTTTATATAATAAAGTGAAACTATAATCAATTTAAACAAGTTGTAAAATATACAAAATAAACCATAATAAAATAAAATTAAGGGGCATCTACAGTTTAGTAATATCATGTACACTTCATCTTAATTTTCATTATATCAATATGGTGTCATATATATCTCATAAGTATTTATGAAATTAAAATAAATATTTTATTTCTGTTTTCTATTTTTAAGTAAGATTTGAACTATTTTTCATTGAAGTCTTCGTAGGATAGACAATGTAGGTAAATAAATTAGATGCATCGGGTAAGATTTAAAAATATATACATATTTTTAATAAATCAGTTATATCTTTCCATTATATAGTTATGGCTAAAATTAAGTAAAACTATAAAAGTTATATATATATATATCTTGATAAATCAGTGTTTACTTAAAAAAATTATATATATATATATATATATTTTAATTAATGTTGATAAATCTAGAAATTTTTTTCAATATATAATTATGACGAAAATTAACCATTTTATAGCCCAAGTTTTAAGGACACTGCAACTACAACAACTTGTTAGATCTGCCATCCTCGCAAGCCTCATTAAAGCCTACCGAGCAAATAACCAAACCACTCATTTGGAATCTGAGTTTTCTCATATTTAAAAGCAAATTTGAGAAATAAGACATTTCTTAATTGAAAACATAAAAACTCTCTTCTAACATTAAATCACAATTGAAAAAATAAAAATGATGTTGTTCACTTTGTTGGGCCATTGTTAGCAACAATTTGGAATAGGCTAGCCCGTCTCTAGGAGATTGGCATTGATAGTGCCCTAAAATGCATTGGGCGCAGAGGGTACAATTGTAAGCTCTATAGTTACAAAGAAGTAATACATTTTCTAATGGGAAATGTGAATAGCTAAGGTCACATTTAGGTTTCAATTTTTTTTGATAGTCGTCATTATTGATGTGTCTCTTTTACATTTACTTGTCAAATACGTTCTATAGGGCGTCAAATTCCATACCTCGGTTTCCATGCAACAACTTTTGACTGGAAACCTCCCAAGGCATGAGTGCAAAGCAGGTAATCTTGGTACCGTTGTAGGGTGCATTCTATCAAGCTTGGTGAGGTGAAGTCACCGTGAAGTCATGCACCCGAATGGATGACTCATATCGAGGTGACCACATCCTTTTGTCTCTCCAAGTCTCAATTCCATTAGGGAGGATATGAGGATAATGATAATGATGTCTCTAGCCATTCATAAGGACAAGGATTCTATTGTCTCTTTATACTAATTCATTTGGAGCACATGTTTATTAGTTGCACATCACTTCATTCTCTCCTGAGTTCATCCAACTTATTGGGTAAGTCATTCAGAATAATTAAATCATCTTATTAATTTATTTTATGAGAAATAATAATAATACAATCATCCAAATATGTAGGAGGGTGTGTGCAAGAAGTTGAGGGAGATGCAATGGTAGAATGAAGTCAATCACTCTTGATCCATAAAATAGAAATCATCCCAAGCAATCCTGACCCTGCCAAGCCTAGTCCCCAAGCTGCCAACATGCATGCCAATTAGGATAGTACACCAAAACGCGCTCTTGTTTTACCTTCCAAAAATGCGCTCCCATTTTGCTTCAATAAAACACGCTCCTGTTTTGCTTTAATAAAACATGCAAAATGGGGGGGATCCTTAGTGGTAAGGGGAGACATAGGGATGTGTGTGTGTGAGAGAGAGACAAAGATAGAGTGGAGGGGGGGTTCTTAGTGGGATGGGGTGACCTATGGATGTGTGTGTGTGAGAGAGAGAGTAAAAGGTGTGTTAGGATTTTAGGATTCGGGGGGGATAGATTAATGTAGGGGTGTCTAGGTGTTGTAGAGGGGATGTAGTAGGGGGGTGGGGGTTACAGGTAGTTCGATTGGTTGGGGAGTGATATAAGGGAGGGGGGTTTTAGTCGTAAGGGGAGACCTGTGGATGTGTGGGGGGGTTTCTAGGTCTTGTAGGTTATAAGTTAAGGGGTGTCAGTGGTAAGGGGAGACATAGGGATGTGTGTGTGTGTGTGTGTGTTTGTGAGAGAGAGATGAAGATAAATTGGAGGGGGGATCCTTAATGGTATGCAGTGACCTATGGATGTGTGTGTATGTGTGTGTGAGAGAGAGAGAGAGAGGAAGGGATGTGTTAGGAGTTTAGGAGTTGG
>LPNX011041638.1:260401-294057 GCA_001517045.1 Pseudotsuga menziesii | reverse complement strand
TTCTCATCTGTGGCTGTAACATTAACATTTGCTTCATTACTGCTGTGACTTCCTTTGATTCATCCTGTTGTGGCTTTGCCTGTGAGTAAAGCATTCAAAGTTTGGCATATGGCAACATTCAGACTGTATAGCAAAACTAGCTAACAAACTCCCCCTTTGACATGATGACAAACTTTGAAAGCTTTCACCCCCTTTTGACATCCATGGCAAAGATAGAAAGAGAACTCCCCCTGTGAATATGTCTCCCCCTGTCACTATGAGACAACTAACAGCTGAAAAAAAAATTAAACCAATATGTACTGACTATGTTTAGAAAGCAAGAGAGCAAAACCTGTAATGTGAAAGAGAAAATATTCAGAGAGGACATACCCCCAACTAAGCTCGAAGCATTTCATACTGATATTTGGGAAGAGGCTTAGTGAAAATATCAGCAATCTGGTCTTTTGTTCCAACATATTCAAGCTTAATAACTTTGGACAGCACCTGCTCTCTCAGAAAATGATATTTGATGGGTATATGTTTAGTTTTGTAATGCATCATTGGGTTCTTTGAAATGCTTATTGCACTTGTATTATCACAGAAAATGGGAATGGGATTATCATTATGTATGTGCATATCCTTCAACATTTGCTTCATCCAAAGAATCTGGGTGCAACATCCTACTACAGCTATATACTCTGCTTCAGCTGTAGATAATGAAATAGATGATTGTTTCTTACTCGACCAGCTTACCAAACAACCTCCAAGAAAGAAGGCAGCACCACTGGTACTTTTCCTGTCATCAACACATCCAGCCCAGTCAGCATCGGTAAATGCATATAAGTCCAGAGAGTTATCTTTTGGATACCATAAACCATGAGTTGCTGTTCCTTTTAAGTATCTGAAAATCCTTTTTACAGCCAAGAAGTGACCATTCTTACGTGAAGCATGAAATATTCCAACCTGACACACACCATGCATGATGTCTGGCCTAGTTGTTGTAGCATAGAGTAGACTGCCATTCATGGATCTATACATAGCCTGGTCTACATCTCCAGAGTTATAATCTTTACTGAGTTTACATCCAGTGACCATAGGTGTACCAACTGGCTTACAGTCCTCCATTTTGAATTTCTTTAACATTTCATTAATGTATTTAGTCTGAGAGATAGAGATACCTCTATCATATTGATTGATTTGTAATCCAAGAAAGAACTTCATTACTCCTAGCATAGACATTTCGAACTCCTGCTGCATGCTTTCAGCAAACTTTGTGCTCAGTCTAGCATCGTCACTCCCAAAAATTATGTCATCAACATAAATTTCTATGATAATAAGGTTGTTATTCTCTTCTTTAATGTACAGGTTACTATTTGTGTGACCTTTCTTGAATCCTTGCTGCATTAAGTAGTTATCTACTCTAGAGTACCATGCCCTAGGTGCTTGCTTTAATCCATATAATGCTTTCCTCAATCTGTAAACAAACTGTGATGCATCCTGTACATGAAATCCTTCTGGTTGCTCCATGTAGACTTCGACTTCTAGATTACCATTCAGAAAAGCTGACTTCACATCCATTTGGTAAAATTTAATTTGTTTGGAGCTAACATATGCTAAAATCAACCTTATTGCTTCCATTCTAGCAACAGGGGCAAATGTTTCACTGTAATCAATCCCTTCTACCTGTGCATAACCTTTGCAAACTAGTCTTGCTTTATTTCTAGTTACTTTTCCTGTATCATCCAGTTTATTCCTGAAAACCCACTTAGCTCCTATTACATTTTTGTTTGCAGGTCTAGGAACTAGTTCCCAGGTATGATTCTTTTCGATTTGGCTAAGCTCTTCCTTCATAGCATTTACCCAATGTTCATCTTTGATAGCTTCATTCACATTTTTTGGTTCAGTCAGAGAGAGAAGTGATACCTACTTTTCAAGGATGGGTTTTTGTCTTTTACTTCTTGTCTCGACACCTGAGTTTATATCCCCAATAACCAATTCTTCAGGGTGATTTTTCTGTATTCGACTACTTCGAGATTTTGTTGAAATTGTATTTTTTGAAGGACTGAAGCATTGTTCATCATCACTTGTAGATCTGTCACTGTCAATAGCCTTAACCTCTTCTATTTCATCCTCTTCATCATCTGACTTGTGCTTGTCAAATATATCATGAGTCTCAAACTCCTTTTGCTTAGTCTTTGATTTTAAGAATGCAGATTCATCAAATTTTACATCTATTGCTTTAAGGATCTTTCTTAGTCTGAAATTATAACATTTATATTCTTTTCTAGAGTAGGAGTAACCAACTAATACTCCATCATCAGTTCTAGAGTCTAATTTTCCCAAATGTGGATCTACTCGTTTGATATAACACTTACAGCCAAAAATCCTGAAATGTTTAACGCTGGCTGGTCTTCCTTTCCACATTTGATATGGCATGACAGACTGGTTACTTCTTAGCATACATCGATTAAGTATGTGAACTGTTGTGTGAATAGCTTGAGGCCAAAGCACATTACTCAACTTTGCTTCATGGAGCATGGTTCTAGCCATCTCTACTACTGTTCTGTTTTTCCTTCCTACTACCCCATTCTGCTGAGGTGTTTCAGTCACAGAGAAGTGTCTCTTTATCCTTTTCACATCACAAAATTTGTTAAATTCAATTGACACATACTCTCCTCCATTATCAGATCTCAGGCACTTTATTTTCTTGTCACATTCATTTTCAACAAATTCTTTAAACGTTTGAAAGCAGTCAAAAGCTTCAAATTTCTTTTTCAATAAGTAAAGCCAAGTCATTCTAGTGTAATCATTCACAAACAATAAGAAATACTTTTCTCCTTTCATCCCTTTTGTTTTCATGGGCCCACAAATGTCAGTATGGACTATCTCAAGCAATTTACTTGTGGAGTATTCTTTTGTTTTAAATCTGACTCTTGTTTGTTTCCCATGTTGGCATTGCTTGCACACTGAACCTGAGAGATTCTTTAAATATGGTAAATCTCTTATAGCTTCATTCTTACTCATATTGATCAGATTATCAAAATTGATGTGACCTAGTCTCTTGTGCCACAACCAGCTTTCATTTTCATTACTAAGACAACATTCATTCTTTTTCTCATCTAGAATATAGACATTGCTTGCACTTTTTGTGGTTGTACCTAGTAGTTTATCTGTTTTCACATCTCTGATTTGACATCCATTTGAATCAAATATCATGTAGCGTCCATTATCACATGTTTGACTAACACTCAGCAGATTGTGTTCCATGTCTTCTATCAACAGGACATTTTCAGCTAAGTTTTTCTTATTGTTTAAACATACAGTCCCTCTTCCAATTATTCTAGCTGTCTGATCATTTCCAAATGTGACAGATCCCTCTTTTCCTTTGTCTAGTTTGATAAACAAATGTTTACTTCCTGTCATATGTTTGGAGCATCCACTGTCTATTATCCATTTGATTTTAGGTTCAGCTTGCAGTGCTACATTACAATTTTCAGCCTTCAAATTTTCAGTCTTCGTTTTCCAGATTTGAGTTTGTTCCTGAGAATAGATGGGTTTACTAACTTTCTGAAAGTTAGTAGGACAATTTCTTGAAATATGGCCAAAATTTTGACACTTATAGCATTCTGTTTCATGATTCAGAACATCAAACATGTTTCTGTTTTGACTTGTCAAATCTATCCTTTTTTCATAACCATGTCTGGGCTTCTCATAACCATTATGTTCATATATATTTCTTGAAAACCTATCACACAATGCAGCCTTGTGTCCAAAATTGTAACAGAAAAAACAAAAGCCATTGAATTTGTATTGATACCTGTCAGATGTTCTTCTTTGAACATTTTGTCTTGACTTTTCTTCCTGTTTCTCAACCACTGACTTCTTATCAGCCCCTTTCTCATTCTTCTTTTCTGTACCTGTTGCTTTCATATCTGAACTAGAACACTCATTAGTCACTGCTGCCTTATAACCAAGTCCAGTTTTATCATTTACAGATCTCTGAATTTCAATTATCTGATCTAGAATTGATGAACTGTGATTCATGTTACTTTCCTGAACCTTCTTCCTTAATAAGACAACTTCTAATTTCAGCTTTTCAATCTCTTTATCCTTTTCAATAATTAATTTATTTAGAGATTCTTTAGTGATTCTAGCTTCTTCCAGTTTTAGTTTTAATTCACTCATCATTGCTTCAGTGCTTTCAAATGAATCATTTTATTTTTTCAACTCATCATCAAGTTCTTTAACATTTCTTTTAAGATGTCTACATTCGTTTCTTTCTCTTCTTAAATCACATAGAGCACTTACCAATTCTACTTCCAAATCCACTTCACCATCTTCTTCCTCTTCAGACTGGTCTTTCTAATTTTCCAAAGCCATAAAGAGATTCTCATCTGACTGATCATCACTTTCATCAGAATCAGAAATATAACTTTCTTCTTTAGTGAATAAACTCTTCTTCTTGAAGGTACGTCTATTGAAAGACTTCTTGTATTTATTTTTGTATTACTTTGGCTTTTTACTTCTTTCTTTCTCATTGTCAGAGTTCTTACTATATGGACATTTAGAAGCAAAGTGGCCTATTCTACCACATCCAAAACATTTCAAAGGAAGCTTACCTTTGTATCTACCTGTACCCTTTCTTAAGCTCTTGACAAAATTTACTTCTTCTTCATCTTCTTCTGATTTTTCAAAATGGTTCACTTCTTCTTCATTCTTCTTCTTCTTCTTCTTTGCTGCTTTGAATGCTGCTTCTTTCCTGGGAGATGTCTCACCAAAAATTCTCATTTCATATGCAGTCAGTATTCCACTAAGTGTATCCATTTCTAAGATATCTAAATATGCTATTTCTTCTAATGCAGAAATCTTAGGATTAAATATAGCAGGAAGAGATCTAAGAACCTTTTGTACAAGATCTTCATCTTTAATCTTTTGTCCTAGCCCTCTCATGGTATTGGCAACTTCATCTATTCAAAGAAAATAAGTGGCTATATCTTCAGATTCTTCCATTTTCAAACTTTCAAATTGAGATCTATATGTTTGTAATTTGGCATTCTTAACTTTATCATCCCCTTCATAGACTGTTTTCAGTTTGTCCCAAATTTCTTTTGTTGAGGAACAGTTCATTACTTTAACAAATTCTGAAGCTACTAGGCCTCCTAGAATACCATACATATCCTTTGAATTACTCTCATAGAGTCTTCTGCTTACAGGATCTATTGGTATAGTGGCTGGAGCATTATATGTATTTAAACAAGCTTGCCATACATCAACTCCTTGATACTGTAGAAACAATTTCATTCTTATACTCCAAAAGGCATAATTATGCCCATCAAAAAGGGGCAGTCCATGTTTGGTAAATTCTGATTTCTTATCCATTGTTTAGGATCTAGATTCCAGTGGTTAAACTGATTTGAAGCAACCTGGCTCTGATACCAATTGTTGGATGGATTAAAGTAACTGAGAGGGGGGGTGAATCAGTTACATACCAAAGTGCATCCTTTTAAAGAATGTTTCAGATTTATTATAGACATGTTTAAACCATTCAACATATAGCAACAAATTAAATAACAGTCAACATTCAATCACATCAACGAGCACAAGACATAATGTTTTCATGAGAAAATAGTAAACACTCTTCTTCTTAAGAATGAAAGGTAAGCTCCAACTCCTCTTTACATTCTTTTATTTTGCCTGAGCTTCAACCCAGACGAGGCTGCTACCTCTGGAAGCTCCAACTTCCAATTATACAAGCACCAACTTGTTTTTATTTTCTGGCAACAACCAGAGGGATGCTACAACACCCCAGAGAACTCTGTGAATTATTGAACGAATCAAACCCTTACAACCCCTCACTGTCTATAACTAGACTTCATAAATCAGCATTTACATTATGATTATGAAATAGACAGTATTGCAGATATTCACAACAGATGTTATAGTTCTATCTTTGTACATTTTTCTATGCTTATCATCAAGACTAAGCACATACATAACTCACCGAGACTGTCACTGTATCATTCTTATATTCTTTCTCATCTGGACTCTTCATACTCTACAACTATCATCGTATCTAGCTCTTCAATCCCTTTCTGCAATGTGCTCAATCTCTTATCCACACATATTTTTCCTACTGAACTTCTCAATATATATATATCATCTTCTGAGTTCATTTCTCTCTCAAGTTCATCGAAACAACATACTCAAACCATTACAGAACCGGTTCAGCTTCAGCATTCTCAAACTGTTACAGAAATGGTTCAGTTTCAAAAACCTTTGTACACATCCTTACTCTTCAAATCATCATTACTAGCAGTTACTAAACAGTTCACATTTCAGGTCCATCATAACTGTTAATCCGCCTGCTCGAGTACTCTTCGAATCCTCAACTGTATCGGGCCCTTCGTATTCTTCTTCAAAGGTTACACTGAAGCAGTGGATGAACATTCATTTCGGTTTCGATACTTTTCTCCGTTACAGTTCGTTTCACATCGGATGACTTTTGGTTTTTCGCATCGGAGCTTTTTATCATTTCTTTTTCCGACGTTACAGAAGGAAAGCTGCTTCCTTTTCCGATCAGTGCTTTGGCCGTCCGTCGTTGCGGACCCGTTTGTTATTTCCATCAGTCGTGGGCTTCCGCCCTTGCGGCTGTGGGAAGCCTTTTCCTTCCGGCCGTTTAACACTCACCATGGCGGAAGGTCGCGCCATTTGCACTTCTGTCGTTGCGGCTGCCGAAAGCATCAACTTGTCCGAAGCTTAAAGAGCTCCGACTGCCGATGTGTGTTAACTTTTCTGTCACGTGTCCGAAGTATGTTTTCTTCCATCCTTCCGGCTGGGGAAGCCTTTTACCTTCCGATGTCAAGGTCCTCCGATCTCTGATTAAGCTTTTCCCGCCTACATCACTTGTCTCTAACCTTTTCGCTTCCGCCGTTGCGGCTCCCAAAGTGGTTAGGCCTCCGAAGTGCAAAGCGATCCGATCTCCAATGTGCTTTGCGTGGTTGTATCCTTTTCTTCTTCCGTCATTGCGGCTAGGAAATCCGTTTGTCTTCCGATGTTAATACCTTCCGACTGTCGATCGAGGGTTTTCCTGCCCACGTTTCACCTGACGTTGGTGTGTTTCCTTTCCGCCGTTGCGGCTGGTAAAGCCATTTGGCTTCTGATGTAAATCTCTTCCGCTCTCCGATGTTCTTTGTAGCACTTTGAAGCCACTACCCCTCCGCCGTTGCGGATGAAGAAGCCACTACCCTTCCGCCGTTGCGGATGAAAAATCATTATCCTTCCGGCCGTTGTGAATCGCTGTATAGATGTAACACTTGATCATTCTCATCCTTCTGTTTCATTTATTTGAATGTATAACAACATCCTCTGTTGTAGTGAACTGTGTAATCATTCTTTTCAATATGCGGGTATTCTGTGCAACATTTAGAGATGTGACATTGTTCTCATCTGTGGCTGTAACATTAACATTTGCTTCATTACTGCTGTGACTTCCTTTGATTCATCATGCTGTGGCTTTGCCTGTGAGTAAAGCATTCAAAGTTTGGCATATTGCAACATTCACACTGTATAACAAAACCGGCTAACATTAAACGAGTAAGTCTTCGTAAAATTTAAGGGACATGTAAAGAAATTGGAAGGTATGCCGTAACACTTCAAATTTTTTTTTAGTAATTGTGATAAATCAATTAACTTTAAACTAATTGTCATACTATCGTCACCACTGATTTGGAAACTGATAAATCAACTAACTTTAAACTAATTGTCATACTATCGTCACCACTCATTTGGAAACTGAGTTTTGTCCTATTTAAACAAAAAAATATTGACGAATAGAACATTTCTTAATTATTTATTATACAAACAAGACCTTTCATAAGGTGAGGTTTGCCCATTTTTAGTGGTTCCCAAATGTTGGTTGAGCGCAGAGGTTTGCCCATTTTGTGGAAAAAAATTTCACAATTGGAAAAATAAAATGATCTTGTTTACTTTACTGAGCCATTGTTAGCAACAATTTGGAAAGCCGTGAAATGCATAGGCCAGCCCGTCCCTCGCATTGATAGTGCCCTCAAACGCATTGGCCGGAAGCCCGTCTTGGTCATTGATAGTGCCACTGCCCGGTTTTGATGCCTGCATCATGAAAATAAGACGGCAACAGTGATAAAGCAAGTCCACTTCGATTACTTTATATTATCTTGGCTGAATGTGCGCACTACATTGCCCTTTCAAATCAGAGGCAAGGATATACATCAACGAATTAAGTACTACTCAGTGGAACTGCAGCTGCTAGCCTCTGATTGATTATACTCGTGAGAAATAACTATATATATTCACACGCTCTCTACCCTTCCATACTAATTATAACTCTCTTTTTTTAAATCTATTTTAAGATTTTTATTCGGATAGAAAAGACTTCAGTAAAGAAAAATGTGTAATTTCTTCTGTGTTTATTTTAAATTTGATATTTTTTTAATAATAAATATTATAGAAAATAATAAATCACTTCAAATGAGATTTAAAGAAACATTTATAACTAAACAAAAATTGCAATTCCAAAGAATTAATCTTTAAAAAAAACCTAATAAATCCCTTTAAAATAAATCTAAACATATTACTTTTACAATGCTATTTTTTCACACCTATTATATATAATAATAATAAATTTAAAATATTAATTATGCCGAATGTGTTTTTATAATTTTTAATGTTCGAAAATTAAATAACACAAAAGTGAAAGCATATTTAAATTCATTTTAAATCGTCAATGGTTTAATTAGTGGAAGATTCATATTTAAATATTTTGGAAAGATATTTTATTTTTAATGAACTATCTCAACATGGACACAAAAGCTATATTTAATACGCTGGTCGAATGGGGGTAGGCTCATTAGACCACGTTGGTCGACCCATTAGCGTGGATGAATGTGGCGACATGTACCGCAATGAAGGTTCTTTATGGTTGCACCAGGTTACTCACAATCCACCAATATATTGAATGTTGAGTCATTAGTTGATGGGTGAATTACTAATTACTAATTAGTTGATGGATAATTAGTAACTTAACTCTCTGCCTAATGTTTAGTTGATGGGTAATTAGTAACTTAACTATCTACCTAATGTTGAGTATTACATTAGGTGGATAGTGAGTAATTAGGTGGATAGTTAAAAGTGTTTATCATAAATGTAGAACTAAAACAAAAGACTCAATATAACTTGTTAATAATTCAATGATTTAATTTAAATTGATCAATTTTATAACCCGCAAATCCCAAGCTCATTGTAATGGAAAAAACAATCAAGTTGTTTAAAATTCTAAGGGGTAAGTCGTATTACTACTATAAAATGCAAGTTGTCGTTAGACAATGACTAGGAAATTTCAAGGTGCAAGTCATATTACTACCTTAAAATGTGTCTAGATTATCACGATTTTAGAGGCAAGCAAGTTGTTACTAAGCAATGACTAGATAATTGAATATATGTCAAAAGTCTTTTGGTCTAAGCTTAGACTAGGTAATCGAATTTCAAGATAAATGTCAGAATCTTTACTCCACGCCTTTCGTGATCCTATTTGGTGATTATTTATTGAAATTGACTAATTAATTGAATATCAATGAAAATGTCAAACACGCTAATCCAGGCCTTCCTTATTTGGTGATTATTTATTGATATGTTTTTGAATATGACTCTTTCCATCAAATTGGATATCTACTTTCCTAAATCTTTGAGATAATTGAATTTAAAGGAAAGGGTAAAACACCTTACTCGAAGCTTCGTCACAATATTTAGTGATCATTTATTGAGATTAACTAGCTAATTGAATATCTAAGGAAAATGTCAGACACCCTACTTGAGACCTTCCACTATTTCGTGATCATCTATTGGGATAAATTGGAATAGGAATCTTCCCATCAAATTGGATATTTCATTTCCTATAAATTTGAGCTATAGGTGAGCCTCATTCCAAGAAATTGCAAGCTGTTGAACACACGGACTGATTAGTTATTTGCAAAGTATGAAAGTAAGTTTTGGTCTCTTCTCATCCATTATCATACATCAGTGGAAAAAGAACCTTTTAATATTTCTTACTTTCTATTTAAATGTGGGACCGACATCAAAATTGTGATTAGAAGTTACAAATGTAAATATCTATGAATACCTCAAACACATTTTTCTACAAGTTACTATCATCGTCTTTATTTCAAATGCCATAAATTGTCATTAAGAGTTACAAATGTAAAAATCTATGCATAACACATTTCTGTAAAAGTTTTAGTCTCACACTTTATTCTTCATGTCGATTTGGAAACACATTAATGTGTCATCTCTAACAATATGTTGTGTGATTTGGACTCCCATTTGTATCTTTAGCCAAAGGAGCGTTTTTAATTGTGAAAAATAAGGTCAATATATTGTAGTTATTAGGGGGTAAAGAGTAGCATATAAGGGGTTTATAGGTATTGGGGGGTATAAAAAGGGGTTTCTTGTAAAAATAAGGTATATATTGTAAAAATAGGCATTTTTTAATTAGAAATATGTATTGGGAGGGGGGATTAACAATAGGATTTTTGTAGGTAATTATCAATATGTAGTGAAATTAGGGGTATTCTTTAATATCCCATGAATCAAGGCGCTATGACATGGATTCACTAAGTGAAGACCCCATGCTCGAAACTGATCAAATAGATCGTCAATATGAGGTAGAGGATATCGATTTTTAATTGTCATTTTATTTAATTTTCTATAATCTATACATAACCAGAAAGTGCCGTATTTTTTCTTTACAAACAAAAATGGTGCTCCCCAAGGGGAAACACTGAGTTGAATGTATTTTTAATCGATTAAATCTTGTATTTGTGATTTTAATTCAGCAAGTTCTATTATATTCATCTGATAAGGAGCCTCTGATGATGGTACTACCATTAGTACCAAATCAATTGTAAAATCTATATCTCCTTTTGAAGGTAGTCCAAGAGTCTCTTACGAAAATATATCTTTAAAGTCTTTTGAAATTGGTATGTTTTCTACATTAAGTTGATTATTTTTCTCTTTATCGTCCATTATATAAACTGAAAAAAGTTTGGAACCTTTACCAACAAAAATTTTCATTTGTAAGGATGAAATTTCTCTTATCTTGACTTTTGTGGAATCGCTTTTACAACAATAGTATTACCTTTATCATCCAAACATGAGAATGTTTTATCATAACAGTTTAAAATAAATCTATTTTTCTCTAACCAATCCAGTTCTATCACTAAGTCATAAGATCCTAAAGGTAGAATATTTAAATCGACATGTATTTTAAAACCATTCATAATAAAATCACATGATTTTATGAAACCATTTACTTTTCCCTTTGTTCTTGTAGCAAGTTGAACTAACCAATACTTTTCAAATTTATCTTGCCATAACCTATAAAGTTCTAAAATTCTTGGCAATACATAACTTTAAATTGCACCTCGATAAATCAATATAGAAATTGGTTTATCTTTTAACATACCTTCAATTTCGACCATAGATGTTTGATTATATGCCTTCATGTTCTCCAATGTTGCACTAATTGTGGGCATGCTCGTTGCTATACATTCCACTGTAGTAGCTTCTTGAATTGAATGCACATTATTTAGACCTTTCCTTCTTACAAGACAATCTTTAAAGTAATATGGTTCACCACATTCCCAAAATTTTATGTTTCCCTTTGTGCAGTATTTTTATTAAAAGCAATGGGTATTTCCCTTTCTTTTATGGTTGCAGGATTATTCTCTTTATAATTTTTAAAATTATTCCCTTGATATCCCTGATAATTATTTCCATAATCCTTATAAAAATTAGTACCTTTCTTTTTCTATTCAAAAACTCCAAATCCTTTTTTTTCCCATTAGGCATGTTCTCCTGTTTGTTTCTTATTCAGTCATAGTAGACATTTTATCTTCTCATGGCCTCTTCCATAGTTTTTGGGTTATCATATTCGATTCTCTCTTTAAACATAAGAGGTAAACAACTTAGGTAAAGAGGTAAACAACTAAGGAAGTATGGGTTGTTTCATCTAGGGTAAATTCATAGCCCCATCCATGGGAAAGTGAAAACATAAATAAAGCGCTCCACCGATGGATAATTAACTCATCCAATGAAAATCAAAGCTTCTCTCTAGAGTTTATGTGGTCAATCTGGTTAACTCGAAATGAATGTATATTTTATAATAGGATTGCATGCCCCTACAGAATTTTATACAAGCTCAAATCTAACAGGAAGAAACCCTTGGATCCTAAGCCATTAAAGCCTCCAAGAATCCTCTTCCTCAAGGCCATTTCAAGACTTTCTATTCAAGAACAAAAGTATGAAGATACCTGGATAAAGCAATGGAGAAACCTTCACTTTCAAATATTCTTGCAAGAAAAAAGGGATTTCTTTCAATATATAAAGTTTCATGCAACTATCTGTCGTCTTCTTAGGTACTTACCAAACGAGCGATTTGTCATAGTGGATAAATGCCAACTCAAGGAAAAAAATACCAGTTAATCTAAAACATTGCACAAAGGTATTCTTCATTGTGGTGTTCATATATTCTAATACACTTACAAACTACTCTACACACAGAGATTACCTCAGGACTCACCCATATCTTCAAATTCCATTCAATTCAGACCATGAATCCATAAGGCACTGAGAAACAATCCATAAGTTAGAAAACAACAATCCATAAGGTGGCCAACAACTAAGAGGACAGAAGAAATGAAATAAAAAAATCCTAGGACAAGGTCTTGCAAATAATAATAACAACAAATACACTTTTAGGGGAAATAAGGATAAAAATAAAGTGAAATTATGTTTCCCTTTGCCGTAAGTTAAAGAAACTTAGCTACTTTTACATATCGGGCCCAATTTTACTTATTTTTTATGCTAAGGGATACTATGGAAAAAGCGACTTCACACCTTCAAAATTTTTTTGAAAGGTCAACTGTCTCATTAGCGTCCCAAGATGGAGGATGCTAAATATTTACTAGCATAATGGGAGTCTTAGAAAGATCGTGCAGTCTTCACTAACCTGTTTCCTCTAGAAGGGAATAACATGGTTTCTAATAGTTGTAACCCTACTCCTACACAAGGGGGAAATAAGGGAACCTCGATAAAGGGGGCGGGGGTGATGCATTGAAAAGTATTTACATGTTTTATAAGAACACTAACCTTTATACACACAATCCTAATGCTAAGATTGCTTATAATTACAGCATTGTAGAATATCTAGCTTAGGAACCTTATGTTATGCCTGCACTATAAGTCCGTCAAAGCCCCCCCACCCGCAACAATGAAATACATTGTTATCCACTATTGGAAATTTTTATAAGGATTGATAAGATGGGTATAAAGTACAGACGTTTAATCCCAATGGGTTAGCCCAAATGAACCCAACTTACTTTTTCAGGAATGACTTTGACATGAAGTCTCCATTTTTCTAGTACAGATTAGGTTTAGGAACTTTTGGTGGAGTCCCACTACTTTAGAAGTAAAAACCTCCTATGGGAGAGCCCTATATAACCCTGCAAAATACACTTACATGCACATATGTATCTTACAAAACGAGTAAAGTTAGTGACAAGTGCCTACTGGATTGCAAAAGGTGATTAAAGTGTATGGTCTATACAATTATTGCAACAACAATATATCCACCCACATGATAGTCTTATTCCACATTGTGGACAACAAAACATATGTGAAATTAAGTACCAACAAATATCATTGCCAAAACATGTAAGTGTATGCATCAAGTATTGATTATCCGATTAGTACAACATGTAAGCATCAGCCATTAGCAACAATGCGCACTTGAAATAAGATAATGAACAACATCATAAACAATATATGAATCATGTATCAGCACATGAATTGAGATTTCCAACCAGAGTTAAGAAATTCCAAGGATATTATATACACCAGCAATAAGTACTCAGTAGAATTATATATCCAATGATCAACACATAATGAATAAGCAGCGTATTTGTAAATAATGTGGACAATGTTGTATCCGTGGTGATTTTAAACCAGAAATTTAAATTAACCATGATTTTCTTATGTGTATATAGGTGCGTAGGGATGAATAGTGCAGCTGTCCAAATAGAGAGGGTTTCCACTTTGAATGGAATACCTAAAGGAGCAGGAAGATGGAAGGTCCTTGGAGTGGTGATGGGGAATTCTGTACTAGACTTCTCAAAGGACAACCGAGGGTTAAAGAAATTATCTGTAAGGACCCTTAATGAAGGAAAGGGGGAGGGATGTTGTTGTACCAGTAGAACCGAGATAAGGAAGAGTCCATAAGGGACTGAGGGTGAGAGAATGGAAGGAAGGAGCAGTGAAGGGCCTAGGAGTGAAGCAGCTAACCTAAAGGCGATATGAGGTAAGGGAAAAGGCTACTATCACAAGGAATTGATATTGTAACAACCTTTTGGGGAAGGTCCTAAGTAAGGAAAGTGGCAATTGAGGATAGGTAAGGCTACTAGCATCCTATCAAAGGGTGACCGAGGCTTGGGAGCATATAGCGCCAGTAGCTCTAGGGTTGTAGAGAGGGTTACAACTACTACAACAATAGACCCGTGAATGTGAAGTAATATCATCAAGGTTTTAAAATATGAAAGGGAAAGTAGTGAAGGTGGAAGGGAGTGCCTTTAGGGAAATCAAGGGGGGAAGGGAAGGACATGGACGTGTAGGGAGGAGGTTTTGGGAATTTTTTACATGTTGGATATGTGGATAAGGGAGAGATAAGGTTCCCTGTCCCTAGGGAATGTAAGGTAAATAATGGCTCCAAATTTATAAGAACAAATTAATAAACCTTACTAGTGTTTATGTCTTTCAATTTCTAAACAAAAAACTCTTTTTTATCATCGCAGATCAATGTAACTAGGAATTCAAATTGAATAATTCCCCTCTCAAATGGTGAATTGAATAATTTCAATTTATGAACATTTTAATTAGAAACATTTTAACAAATAAAACAACTTGCAGTTAATACATCATGTGTTGCAGTTAAACAATCTAACAAAAAGAAAATAGAACAATCTCATTACCCTATTAATGATCCACAAATAAACCTTTGCTGGAAACAATCTCGCATGCTTTAGAGAAAACCATGTGAATTTAGAAAACACTCTAAAGACAAAAAAAATATGAATGCATCATATGTTGACAATTTCACTTACTCAGGAATCGTCCAATTTAGGAAATTACACAAAAAACATGAAATCAATTCTACTAAACAAAATGCTACACTGCAGAAAATTCATTTGTTGAAGCCTGAAATCCTCTTGGTTTTCATATGTTTATGCCAATCGTAAATAGGAATGAAACAAATTAGATAGGGATTTGTAAATAATTATAGAGTAAAAAATAAATAATAAGGAACACTCATCTATATGTTATAAAGACCTCGGGATTCTTGTGCTTAGTAGGCATATTGGTATTGCTAGCAGCATTGGCAGCAGTAATGACCAACACAGTTTCCCGGGAAGCTATGTCCAACCTTATGAGACTCCTGGTAACCATAATTGCTTCACGGAATAGATCATGCAGGACTCTAGCGAAAGGCACCCATACTGTAGACAAAAAAACATTCTTGAATTCATGTTGATTGAGAGAATCTAGAAGGTATTGTCTAAAGAATCTTGAAATCAGCTGCATTACAACTTCCCATGGGATGGGAACTCTCATAACCTTGATACCATAATCATTCAAGTGCCCATCTGATGAAGATAAATTGTCCTGATGATGATTCCTCATGAGGATTTAATTTGAACAGGGAATGCCATCTTGAATATTTATATTTGTGTTCCATTTATTAGGTATTTTTCAATAGGGATAATATTTTATGCAATATCCTCCCCCTCCTGGCAATTGAAATTGGGAAAATATTTTTACAACAAATGTCAATATTGGCCCTCATAGGCATACGAGGAATATTTATGTAGAAAAGGTCGATGGAAACCCGCACAATGGAATCCATCTTGTTGGATTTAACAACAGCTTGCAGCTTGAGAGGGGTGGAGACATGCCCTCCAAAAGGGTTGGGCGAGAGGTCACATGGAATAGGATTGAGAGGGGCTTGGTAGAGGGTGGGATGATTGAGTTTGGTAATGTTGAAGAGTAGAGGCTTGCTGCCCCTATCCTTCATTTTTCCAGAGAATGGAACCATAAGCCAAGAAAATAACTTAAATCCTTGTTATTAAAATTCATAAAAGAAAAACTATTGCATACCTATTTTTGGTTCAATGATGGAACTCCTGCAACTCAAACCATATATGAGCTAACTGATACAATCCATTACAACATATGAAAAGGGAAAAATGAGAAATAAATTCATTACAACATAAATCTAAAAAAGGGAAAAAAATTCCCATACATTTTCTAGATACACGGAGTCCTTTAACAAGCCCAAATAGTACAAAAAGTAATATTTTTTGTGAAAGGAATACTCACTTAAGAGAATATTGAGACCCCATACTTGCAAGGTCATTTATAAGAAGGGCCATATTGTTTTCTTTGACTATGGGTCGATTGAATTTAACAGTGGTATCATCTGTGCTGATCCTTGTAATGTCCTAATCATTTGGAATGGTATAATTTTTAGAATCCATGGTCTCCGAGAATCTTATTTTTCCACTGCTCCTCTAGGGATCCCATGACTGGTCTGCAACTACTCATGCAATTCCAAGATTTAGCTTAGTATTCATGAAATCCTGTGTTTATTCTCATGATGTGCGTTTACACCATATTTATCAAGGTCATACGCATGCCCATGCCACTAACACTGCGAGACATAATGAATATGGAAAACCTGTCATGAAAGACTAATCCTTGCTCTTAGTGAAAGAATGAATAAAATTATCGAGATATATCATTGCCTTTACAAAATTGAAGAGAAAAACACCACTGAATAAAAGTGATTGGGATTGTACGAAGTTTGGAGAGGTTGGTAAAAAAGACGAATTGATTAATTGTTTTGTTTGTTTGTGACAGGAGAGATGAGCTGTAGTATAGTTCCTTTCATCATACGTAATAAAATGTAGGAGATTAGAGTGTCCTGAAAGTTAATTAGAATACAAGAGGGAATCTATATAATTAAATTTTAATTTTAGATTTAATAAATTTAGAATCTATATAATAAAATTAAAAATAATCGTACTTATTATAGTTCACAATCTAATTAAATGATGTGAGTTATTATATTATCTATCATATTATAACCATAATTTAATATAACTAATATCTTATGGTATCATACCACATTTAATTAAAATATTAAAAATTATAATCATATGATATTACAAAAAAAAATTTTAAAAATATTACTATCACTATAATTCACTATATCTAACAACATTTGCATGCCATTAATTATATAACATTTTATTTTTAAATATAATACATCCTAATCCTAAATGTTGTGTCAAGCAATAATAGCAGAGACATTAATGTCAATAGGACAGGGGTTACTCGATGGGATGAATCAGCTGGAAGGGAAGTGGCAGTGAGGACATCGATCTTTGGAACAATTAATTCCTCCCTTAAAGATGCAAAGCGATGTAACCTACCAGCTCAAAGCAATTAAATACATCTTCAATCATTGCAATGAAGGTTTTATGGATATTGTGAACAATCCTAGGCTTATTGTTAACCTACCCATACTACTCTACTAATATCCTTAGCATAGGAGGATCTTTAAGCTATGTTTACAATGGTCAAATTCTAACTTTTGGGTTCTTCCAGGGTGCTAGCCTCATCGGGAAGTAGACGATAACATGGATCAGAATGGACAATGTGCCCTAGGAAGGCATGTTCATTGATGTTATGCTTGTGCTCAGGACATGGATAATGTTGTTATTCCTCAACACCTTGTGGCGATGATTGCTGACTCAACACCTTCTTCTCCTTCGTAAATGACCTTCATGAAGAGACTCCTTATATCTTCACTGTTACAATTTACTAAATTTTAACATTGCAGATGGATTCATAAACCCTTTTTTAACACTGCAGATGGATTCATAGACTCTGAATCCATATGTAGTGTTAAAATTTAGTAAATTGTACAAATTTATTGCAAAAATTGTAATTTTCCATTGTCGTAGTGGCACAACTAAAAATGACCAAATAAATGACTGATTGTTATGTCGTTATTTTTAGTTTAAATATTATCCCGTGGCCAAACTTGTCATTTATCTTAGTCATTTTTAGTTTAATTCTTATGCCATGACCAAATTAGTCATTTATCTTGGTCATTTATCTTGGTCAGTTTTAGTTATCTCACCTAAAATTTCTCAATTTAGCCATTTATCCCATGAAAAAAACCATGATGACCAAAGTTTTTGGTCACTTGGCCACTTATCTCTCATGTTGTACTAGTGAATTGATCTATTGATTCAAGAGATCGAGCATTGATTGGATTTTATCCTTGTCATTCTACAAACATGATCGGAGGTTCTGAAGCAAGTAAGACTTGGCTGCTCTAGGAGTTGCTTGGAAGGAACGACAACTTCAATTCTATTTTTGATAGTTCTGTCAGGTTCCCTACTCGATTTCTTATCTTTTTAGTATTGATAAATTATAGACTAATTATAGATATGAATCATAAACATATTTTTAATAGGGAATTATACTATGCATTTGTTCCTAACCTTTTTCCTACTTAAATGGTTTGGTGTAGTAGAAACTGTTGTTTTTTTATGGAATGTAAAATTATTTCAGATCTTATTATCTTTGTTTGAAAGTGATTATGTAAATATTTTATACATTTTCAAACTAGTCTCTATTTGGGCTTCCATACCCATATTAGAGAGGATTAAATTTTAGAACAACTAAAGGATCCTAACGGATGTATCATAATCAACCAACCCAGTACTCGTTCAACATGAGTAATCCCCAAATCATAGATCTTGTTAATATTTTAAATTATGTCTACATATTTTATTTTAAGAAATTTTAAATGTGTGTTAGATCTAAGTCATTCAAACTAATCTTATACCCTAGGAGCCAAGAGTTTTCACACAAAGTTTTTCTCTGTTCCTGGTTTTTATTAATTTATAACTTCTTATAGTTAAGACTATGTTTTGTGAATACCTACTAGTTAAGTACATATATCACTAACGTAGTTAACAACGAATTTAAAGAAGGAATCACAAGGTAAACAACAAATATAATAACCCCAATGATAAATCAAAGAATGTAATCATTAAACGAAAAGATTGTAGACAAACAAATAAAATATTCATAAATATGCAGAGTAGAGCCTAAAGGCTTCTTCACTTAAAAAACAACTAGATCGTGAATCTCCAGATCCACGTTTTAATCCACATTAATAAATTTATGGCCTATGTCAGTTTGGTATTCATAACCATTGGAACAAATCTAAAATATTCCAGCATTATTTTTTATAAGCAAACCAATGCATATCCAGCTGACAGATCTGCATAACATACTCAACAATAATCAAATCTAGTTAAATTGCAGAGTAAATATATTATCAGTTAAATAAATTTAATACGTATGCACATGTTGTAGTGTGGATTTCTCCCCTACTACATGCAAAAGCACCAATCCTAGATCACGCAGATCATAGGGCAGAGTTCAAAAATAACAAAGGGAAGCAAAAATGACAATAACGATATATTTAGTTTTTTTTTAGATATATAATAATAACTAACAAACATAAAATTATTGATACCTTTTTTTGAAATGTGGACCACTGTAGCTATCTAAGGAAAAGGTTCTGCAACTCCATGGTTTGCTTCTCGAGCCTCTTCCATGAATGGTTTTCAAATGGGTACAGAGATAGCTCAATGTAAACTGTGGGAGGTGAGATGCCAAGATATGGGAATAATGGAAAGAGTGAATGATGTGACTAAGAGAAAATGACAAAAATTTGACCAAAAGTGTGGCTAAAAAGTGTTTTGTGGGACGCCTTCACAATGTATTTATAGGATGGTCCAATTTTTATGGCCCATGGTAATTTATTGTCCATCGTATTTATCTATGGTTTTTGACCCATTCTCATTTTTAGGGTTTTTTGTCGTTTTTGGGGAGAGTGGGGATAAATCACAATAAATGCTAAAATTTCCTTCATTTATGGGGAAGGAATGATAATGTTTTGGACCATATTTAATGGAGTTTTAGTTGTGCATGTAAAAATGGAGGAAATAATGGTGGGAACGTGATGTATAATTATGATTCAAACCATGGAGAGCTGGGTGAAATTTTTTGATGTTAACAAANAATGGAGTTTTAGTTGTGCATGTAAAAATGGAGGAAATAATGGTGGGAACGTGATGTATAATTATGATTCAAACCATGGAGAGCTGGGTGAAATTTTTTGATCTTAACAAATTTCCCCCTAATTTGTGAGGGAAGGATAAACATCATAGGTTCAAGGGAAAATGCTGACTATGATGGAGAGACTAGAGAGAATCATGGAGGAGTGGAGTCTACTTATTCGAACTACGTTTGATTTTGGTTTGCATTACTTCTCAAAAATGGATGAGGTGCATATAATCTCAAACATGTTTATGGACGAGGCAGGCATACCTATGCTCGTTACAATTTCTCAAAAATAAATAAAAATTGGGGATCAAGGCTTAAAAATTGGGAGCCAATCAATAAATATACCAATAAATACATATACAACTGGTGATAGATAATGGTGGCTTCAATGGAGGCTGAATACATAAACTGATTTGAAGAACAGATACATAGGAACAATGGAATTCTGATGGAATGCAATATCATAACAACTGATGCTCTGTTGTATATGGAGGTGTACATAACTAGATGGACTCAATGTCTGAGAGTTAGAATTTCAGTGGTCCAATATACAACATCAAGTACTGAAGATACACAAAAGCATGACACTGAGGTGATTTCGAACACTATCACCAACGCAGCCCGGAAATACCAAGGGAAATGAAATTGTATGGGTCCCAAAAATAGACTCACCAATGCGCTAGAACCAAGTGATAACCAAGGTCTCCGACCAAATAATAAAAGGACCAATACCCTGTATGAATCTCAATGGTGCGATAGTGTAGCTGAATTCAAGCACGTGAGGAACAACCAACCCAAAAAGAACCATTGACTCCTTTCAAGTGGTCCAAGGAACTCATCAATGACGTGGATGAAACTGGGATACATGCACCTCTGGGTCTATCCTTTGGAATAGATGTGTTGACTTCGACAGAGGGAGACCTGCAACTAACAAGGAAATGATGTTTCCTTGATAAAAGAACAAGGGGGATAACGAGATATGTGGAACAGTTAGGGGGATGAGATGTTTAATGGGGAACATGGATAGGGGAGTGCAGGGACAAAAAATTCCTTTTTTCAGAGTATGACAACATAGATGAACTGGCATCAAATGATACTGACCCCTAGGAAAAGGGATCATAACTGAGAATATGGGGACATAACTGCAATGGGAAATAGTTGGGGGAGTATCTTGAATAGTGATATACCAGGGTTTGAAGGNAATGATACTGACCCCTAGGAAAAGGGATCATAACTGAGAATATGGGGACATAACTGCAATGGGAAATAGTTGGGGGAGTATCTTGAATAGTGATATACCAGGGTTTGAAGAGAGACTAATCGTAAAGTACTATGAACAAAGGACACCCAATGGGGGAAATATTCCATAATGTGAGATCATATGTGATGGAGCCTAAAGACACCGTTGTAGGAATTCTTCATAGTTTAAGGAGCAAAAATAAGGGATAGAAGTATGCTCAATATGTTACTATCTCATGAATTTTTATCGAGCCCAAGACGATAAATGATCGATGGTGTTTTCATTTTTAGAGAATATGAAAATAGGAAGACAAATCCAGTGTGGTCTCTTTTTTGTATAGTAGTCTCCTAAGTCTCAAAAAGGATAACAGGGTAAAAAGGAGAGCTTTCTCAACCGAAAGGGGCAGAGAGACTTCTTTACCATAGGTAGTCAAACTAGACCAAAAAATGTTAAACCTATACTGATTGTATGATCATTCAAATACTCTTACGAGCATGAATGAAACCAAGTTTTGCTGGCAATATTTTCTTGATGAGGGTTGGAAAAGAGCTTAAATAAAACCCATAATGAGATTTTTTGTAAATTACGGTCCCAATGCCCAAAAAAGCATGACAGGATACAAAGGGAAACATTCCTAGATGGAATGTGCTAGGGTGGTCCTTTTCTTTTGATAGTCTACATAATGATGGAAAAGGGTATAAACGAGGCCACACAGATTTCATTTCAAATACTTTAATGAGCGTGAAAGGAAGCAAACATGCTCTAAAATATTTTCATTCATTTAGGAGTTAGAAAATATTTTAACAAAAACTCGGTCATATTCAGTCAAGCAAGGAGGAAATGTTCGATGTACCAAAAGGGATGGTGTTGTGAACATGGATGATATAAATAATAGTGGAACACTTATGGGGCTTCCTTATAGGACGATGGATGGTGGTAAAATAAGGCCAATTTTGCAGTATGGATGGATTGGATGTCTCATTAACATGCCATTGCATGCATGGTGTGATTCGCGTGGTGGCACACAAATCGAGGTGAATCTAGAAAATGGCCCAAAAATCAATAGGGAGGGAGGAAATCTAGTAGGTCGTTCCTTCACTTGGGATATTTTTCCACACTAGAGACAACTTCCTATCATCATAGAGGACTATCCATATGTTGGGATGGATTACTAGGGAGACCCAGAGATGCCTTGACCACTAAGGCAAGTATGGGGACTTGAAGCTACATATACATGATTGTTTTGTGGTTGCATTCATATATAGTATGATAGCATAGTGGTAGTTATATCGTGAGCGCGATAGATATTGATGACATACTTTGTGCATGTGCATATGTGGGAGCACACCCTCCAATGGCATACCAATGGCATAGGGGCAAGTAGGAGGGTTTAGATCCACCCACCCATGGGCATAGACATCGACAAAGTCTGACATTGGACTCATTGTGCTTGTACATAGAGAGGTTGCTCGAGGGGATCACTGAAAATGGGTGGAAGTACCTTGACGATGATATGATCACAACAAGCTACAAGGATCCTCCAGAGTGGATATTTCTCATGAGGAGGGTCGTGGTCACTGATGATTATGTCAGAGCAGCTGCATAGGGTGACGTGCCGATGGAGGAGGAGACCTTCAACGAGGAGGAGGAGGACACTCAGGAGAACACAGAGTTCGAGGAGGATGACCTCGACTAGCAGATTGTGATGCCCCCCCCAATGCTTGTGAGCATGGGGAATTTTGTATGATATGTATGATCAGCCAACAAAGTCTGTGGAGTTTGTCATTTTGTACAAAGCATTGTGATATGATATATATATGCACGTGGATGCACCTTTTTATGTGTTTTTATGTGTTTTTTATGGTTTTTTTTATCATTATGATGATTCCTATATGATGTATATGACATATGTATGCATGACTATATGATGATGCATTATGCAGTTTATGCCCTATATGCAATGATTTATGTGCCACTCTAGAACATGATTAGCCATTTGGTCTATTACACTATTGAGACTTATCGAATCATGCATGAATGAAATGGATTCAAAATGTCTAACCAAGAGTCTAATGCATAGGAACTGTCCAAAGGGGCAAGGAGCACATACCCGGTAACATTTATTCAACTGTGAGACAAGTAGTCGGGGTCTAAGAAGACATCAAGGTGACGAATATCCAAATCAAGGGCAGTAGTCAAGAGACCTCCGACGTCATCATACTCATATTGGTTGTTGGTGGAAATACCAACACGCATTTTGCCAATATGGATCAACTCATGTGACGAATAATAGATAACCCACGCAGCTGAGGCGATATTGGAAGACCGTCTACCAACTCCAGCAATGAAACCAACATAGAAAGGAAAGGAAGGATCCATATGGAACAATAGAGGAAACAAACTGTGAGACTCGTGGAAAAAACGATGTGAAACAAGAAAGAGAAACTATGATACAAGGGTACTCATGGTGAGTAAATTCAAGAGTAGAACTTATCGAGGTAGAACCCATTGTGGGGATTCTTCAAGAGGTTCCCGTCAGAGTAAACAAGGAGGTATGCCCCTTTGCAGAGACATTAATAGATGACATAAGGGCCATACAACATGGAGTCAAAATTCCCTTTCCCTATCTTATAATTGGGTTGGTCGTACACGAGGACTAGGTCCCCCTTGGTAAAGGTGTGTGGGTGGGCATGGGAGTCATAGGGGGACTTCGATCGAATTTTGTCCCCTTCGATGATTTGGAGAGCGCCAAGATAGTCCTCATTGGTTTGTTCAACCATAAGTAAGAATTGTTCTAATGGTGAAGTGTCAGGTAGAATCTGGGATTCAATAGGAAGAATTGACTCGACACCGTGTCCTAAATGAAATGAGGTAAAACTAGTGGTGGTTTTAGAGACATCTCCATCATCGTGAAAGTTGTGCCAGGATAGATCAGGAGAATTTTCCATGGTTGAGGATGTGAAAAGACTACTAGAACTAGATACCATGTAAATGGTGTTGGTGGTGTACGAGGAAGAATCTAGAGAGTTCATATCCTCAAGGACAATAATGTTGGACTCGCGAGAGTGCGTGTGAAGGGTACTGCGGAGCAACTGATACTCAGGAAAGTTTGGAAATGGTGTGAATAATGACCATATAGTCCACAAACTATATATGGATGGTTGGTGCAGAGCAATTTGTTCTTAAATACATGTAGGTCTTGTACATTTACCACTAGGGCATAATTATTCTCGACTACAGTGCACATGTGGGTGCGAAGGATAGGAAAATTGAGACAATTTTGTGTTGCATGGCCTTGGACATCACATAACGCACACATATGAGGAGTACGTGGTTATTCCATCGCATTGGGAGTATTTTCCCGTGCCTTCTAAGGAGGATGAAGGGAAGGAGTGGAGACAGGAGCAGTCATTGGTGTACCAAGAGGTGGGTATGACATTGTATCAGAAGGTTGGATGGTAATAAACACAATCTGGGGAGTCGGGGGTGGGCCAGGTAGGTCGAGGTACCACACAAGAATCGCAAAGTAAAACCAATAAGGTCGAGAGTGGACATGATATGATTACTTATGATGTCATATGGTGGAAAGAGGAAGGGAATAATGTGGACAAGGAATGAACCCCAATAACTCCCTGAGGTATGCGGTTGAGGTTGTAATGGAGGTTGCGAGGAGGTTAGAACTCTACCATATGTAATAGTGCAGAAATATGATATATCAGTTAGCAAAGGAGGAGGTGGTAAGGACAAAAAGGTGTTCTTCATAAGAGCACTAACAAATAAGCCTGGGCCAGCATTACACAGGGAAGGTATGGAAACACTGTCAATGGTAGTGTCAATAGTAGGAAGGACATGTTCCAGTGCGATCGGTCCCTTTGGATCATAATATGTCATTTGGTTGATGCTCATGATCTTCCGATCATGAGGGCCCTGAAATGCGTAGGAAAGTCATGAAATGCGTAGGAAAGTCATGATAGTGCCCTGAAAATTTGCATTGGCGGCAAGCCCGTCTTGGTCATTGATAATGACACTGCCTGGTTTTGATGCCATCGTGAAAATAATAAGACGGCAACACTGATAAAGCAAGACCACTTCGATTACTTTATATTATCTTGGCTGAATGTGCGCACTCGATTGCCCTTTGAAATCAGACGCAAGAATATACATAAACGAAATAAGTACTACTCAGTGGAACTGCAGCTGCTAGCCTCTGATTGATTATACTTGTGAGGAAAAACTATATATATCCACACACTCTCTACCCCTCCATACTAATTATAATTGTGAGGAGATATTCATAATTAGAATCAATGGCCTTCTCTATCACAAAGCTGTTTTCTCTCCTCTTCGTTGTGGTTGCTGTTTTGACAGCAAAACACAGAGCAAATGCTGCAGGTCAATGTGTAGCGGAGTCGGAGGCGTGGAAGATGGCACCGTGCATTCAGGCCGCTCAGGATGCAAATGCTCCCGTCTCAACAGGCTGCTGCAACGCTGTTCACAAGTATACCAGCGATCCCGCCTGCCTTTGCGCCATCATGCTCTCAAAAACAGCGAAAGCCGCAGGAATCAATCCCGCCATCGCCATGTCCATTCCCATGCGCTGCCAGTTCTCTGACAGGCCCGTTGGGTACAAGTGCGGAGGTAAGATCGGATTAGATCCAAACTACTTTTATCTTTCTTTTCTTCTTCATCTTTATATGAAACAATGCTAAAAATATATACTGGTGCTTGTTGTTGGCAGCCTACACTTTGCCGTGAAGAAATGAAGGCACCACCTGCTTGCCTGTATATCCAAGTTACCTGGCCGGGGTCACCTGAGATTTCTAGATAGATAGATATATGTATTGTAAACATATGGACGTGTACGCGGCTTTCGTAGGCTTATGCTTATTGGAATTATTAAATAATGTAGCTGCATCTATTCAATCTTTCTTCTTCTACGATGGATTGGCTGTACTGTTTTATATAGCCACAGCACAACTTTAATATGGCTTAATGGCTCATCTCTAATAATCGAATGGATGAATGCAACCTCTGCATTTTCATATTGGACTCTGAACATTGTGCAGATGATACTTTTAGAATAGCATATTAATTATGATATTCAGTAACAAGTTAGGTTTTGTTGGCTTTTGTATGTTTTTAAACCTTTAATTAAACTAAAAAAATTGTCTATTTTAAACCATTAATGCAATTCAAAATTTATGTCTGATATCATGTTTTTTTCACAGGATAACTGTCTGTTTTTTTTAATCTATTTTAAGTTTTTTATTTGGATAGAAAAGACTTCAGTAAAGAAAAATGTGTAATTTTTTCTGTGTTTATTTTAAATTTGATATTTTTTTAATAATAAATATTATAGAAAATAATAAATCACTTTAAATTAGATTTTAAACATTTATAACTAGACAAAAATTGCAATTCCAAAAAAATTAATCTCTAAAAAAACCTTAATAAATCCCTTTAAAATAAATCTAAACATATCATTTAAATTACAGTGCTATTTTTTCACACCTATTATATATAATAATAATAAAGTTAAAATATTAAATATATGCCGAATGTGTTTTTATAATTTTTAATGTTCGAAAAAGAAATAACACAAAAGTGAAAGCATATTTAAATTCATTTTAAATCGTCAATGGATTAATTAGTGGACGATTCATATTTAAATATTTTGGAAAGATATTTTATTTTTAATAAACTATCTCAACATGAACACAAAAGCTACATTTAATAAGCTGGTCGAATGACGGTAGGCTCATTAGACCACGTTGGTCGACCCATTAGCGTGGATGAATGTGGCGACATGTACAGCAATGAAGGTTCTTTATGGTTGCAGGTTACTCACAATCCACCAATATATTGAATGTTGAATGTTGAGTCATTAGTTGATGGGTGAATTACTAATTAGTTGATGGATAATTAGTAACTTAACTCTCTACCTAAATGGGTAATTAGTAACTTAACTATCTACCTAATGTTGAGTATTACATTAGGTGGATAGTGAGTAATTAGGTGGATAGTTAAAAGTGTTTATCATAAATGTAGAACTAAAACAAAAGACTCAATATAACTTGTTAAAAATTCAATGATTTAATTTAAATTGATCAATTTTATAACCCGCAAATCCCAAGCTCATTGTAATGGAAAAAACAATCAAGTTGTTTAAAATTCTAAGGGGTAAGTCGTATTACTACTATAAAATGCAAGTTGTCGTTAGACAATGACTAGGAAATTTCAAGGTGCAAGTCATATTACTACCTTAAAATGTGTCTAGATTATCACGATTTTAGAGGCAAGCAAGTTGTTACTAAGCAATGACTAGATAATTGAATATATGTCAAAAGTCTTTTGGTCTAAGCTTACACTGGGTAATTGAATTTCAAGGTAAATGTCAGAATCTTTACTCCACGCCTTTCCTGATCCTATTTGGTGATTATTTATTGAAATTGACTAATAAATTGAATATCAATGAAAATGTCAAACACCCTAATCGAGGCCTTCCTTATTTGGTGATTATCTATTGATATTTTTTTGAATATTACTCTTTCCATCAAATTGGATATCTACTTTCCTAAAGCTTTGAGATAATTGAATTTAAAAGAAAGGGTAAAACACCTTACTCGAAGCTTCGCCACAATATTTAGTGATCATTTATTGAGATTAACTAGCTAATTGAATATCTAAGGAAAATGTCAGACACCCTACTTGAGACCTTCCACTATTTGGTGATCATCTATTGGGATAAATTGGAATAGGAATCTTCCCATCAACTTGGATATTTCATTTCCTATAAATTTGAGCTATAGGTGAGCCTCATTCCAAGAAATTGCAAGCTGTTGAACACACGGACTGATTAGTTATTTGCAAAGTATGAAAGTAAGTTTTGGTCTTTTCTCATCCATGGGTGGAAAAAGAACCTTTTAATATTTCTTACTTTGTATGTAAATGTGGGACCGACTTTCGAATTGTGATTAGAAGTTACAAATGTAAATATCTTCTTTTTTTCTTTTTTTTTTCTTTTTTTTTTAATTCAGAAAGAAAAAACCATGTCCTTGTTATTCTAAAAAAGAATCAAAGGTCATCAGTACAATATCCCCATAAGTGGGTTACAGAAATTGGAGAAGCTTATCCAAGCGACACCACAAGAGCACTGCCAGGGGGAAAGGGCATAACAACAAAAATGTGAGATCCCATTAGAAAACTGTCTCATCATAAAGAGAGGATTGTCTCGTCAGCCACATCTACCGAGTGCCAAAAGGCTCTGATCAGCATTCTAAAAGTGATCACTCTTTCAAATCATGACATATAAAAGAGGAAAGTAATAATCCCCTAACCGAGCTCAAAAGAGATGAAAAGTGTCATGAGAAACCAAATGGTTCTCGAAATATTCTATAAAATTGCCTTTACCCTGAGGATATGAGAGTGCAGTTTTAGAGAGACGGTCAGCAGTTTGATTTGTCAAAAGAGATGAAAAGTGTCATGAGAAACCAAATGGTTCTCGAAATATTCTATAAAATTGCCTTTACCCTGAGGATATGAGAGTGCAGTTTTAGAGAGACGGTCAACAGTTTGATTTGCGCTCTCGGTAAATGTGAGTAAAAGACAAATCCTGGAAGCTAAGAATTAGTTTTTTTGTCTCCCTGCACCAATGATCTCCATCGCCCAGTTGATGATTACTTGAGAATCAGCATATACATGGGATAGGGGGATCTCCATCATTTGGGAAGAGAGAAGAAGAGCCCATAAACTGAGCAATTCCTCTTTCATGTTAGTGCCATATCCTACCCCCAGTGAGAACTCAAAGTAGTGGGACTCATTGAAATATATGCAATATCCAGCTCCAGCAATCTTACAGTTTGAGGCACCATCAATAAATCCACGGGGAAAAAACTTGCAAGGGGGCTTCCCCAGTTTTCTGCTTCTTTTTTTTAGACCAGTGACAGTCAAAGAAGGAAGTGCTTGAACAGATGAAATAATTTGCTATACCATACTGAAGATGTTCCTTCATTTCCTTTCAAAAATAGCCTGATTGTGCACTTTCCAAATAGTCCACATCATATGGAAAGGTAGCATACAGAGATGCGAGTTCCTTGGAAGATTTCCAATCCAAAATTTGATCATGCCCCCGAGAGAATCACTAGGAGAGAACGCTGGAAGATTAAATTGATCACAAATATGTTCAGCAACCATTTTCCAAATAGAGCAGGAAGAGAATAAGTGCTCAACGGTCTCCCCATCCGAACAGCAGAGAGCGCATATACCAGGGCCTGTTTTTCCCCCTTTCTGTAAATTCTCCCAAGTGAGGATTCTATTCCTAAGAACTAACCAAATAAAATAGAATTTTTTTTTTGGAAGTGCCTTAGTCCACATAAAAGAGTCAACATGATTTGCAGCCGGGGGCAAGAAAGAGCATACAATGCAATTATAAGCATCTTTGGTAGAGATGGTTCCCAATTTTTTGTTGTAATCCCAAACAAGTTCATCAGGACGGTCAGTGAGGCGAATACTAGCACCAGATAATCCCTCTATATATGCATTCCATAATTTTTTGAAGGAGCCTCCAAGATCCAGATCATCGATGGTAAACCAATAACTCTGAGCATTAAAAAGAGAGTTTTGTGCCTGGGAGAGGGTACAAATATTCAAGACCTACAAATGTAAATATCTATGAATACCTCAAACACATTTTTCTACAAGTTACTATCATCGTCTTTATTTCAAATGCCATAAATTGTCATTAAGTGTTACAACTATAAAAATCTATGCATAACACATTTGTGTAAAAGTTTTAGTCTCACACTTTAAACCACTTATACTATGAAACAAGAACTTTATACTAAGAACGAGAAATCTAGCCATACAAATGATGTTTTTTACATAAGAAACATGAAAAACACCCTCCAAATAAAAAAGTGTTGATACCAGTATACATGTTTTTTTTTCGGANCTAAGAACGAGAAATCTAGCCATACAAATGATGTTTTTTACATAAGAAACATGAAAAACACCCTCCAAATAAAAAAGTGTTGATACCAGTATACATGTTTTTTTTTTCGGAGTAAAAGATAGAGCCATGGCCTAAACATCCCATACTGTTGTTTACAAAAACTTTAAAATCAACCCCTAAACTGGAAATAATTTTTTTTCGTCAAAACATAAATTACAACTTTTTAAAAACATGCATATTAAACAAAAAACAAATATTCCATCAATATTTCACCACTCTAACCATATAAAATCAAAGAAATTATGATGCGATTCATAATGAATCATATATTAGACCATACAAAAACAAATGATTCATGTATAAATATTAAAAAACTCATTTAGAGTTTGAATTGCAAACATCATACTAATAAAAACATCTAAAATGTTCCATGTGAAATTATTCAAATTCATCTATGGATTGTAACACTCTATTAAATCTATATTTTCTTCAGAGGAAGGTCTCGATATAATTTAAAAAAAAAACTAATCCCCTAATACACTCCACACATTCTTTTTATTCCTCCTAATCATGATCTTTTGCAATTGTATCCCATTCTTCATAAGAAGTCATGTGAGACATATAATCACATTAAAAAGAATATTTGGTACAATTATAATTGTCTCTATCTACAATTTTTTTATCGAAATGGCATCCCATATAAGTCTTAGGACATGCGAGTTCTTGTTTCTTTTCTGTAAAGTTATATCATTTAATAAGGTCCCTAACCATTATAATACATGCTTCATTTTATTTCTATATTTAAAGAATTCTTATAGTAAATGGTATGCAAGTAAAACTATTAATTGAAAATGTTTTTTCTGGTTTGAAGGTCAGTTATTTTCCCATATGAAATTTACAGTTTTGTTGATGTGAAATGGATCACATAAGATCACAAGAAATCCATTGCAAGAATTGAAGCCAACCAAGGCTATTGATGATCATGAGATAAAAACATGGCTAGCTTTATGGATCAAGTCCAAAAAAAAGAGGGTGGAAAGAAAAAAAATGTCATTTCACTTTAGCACAATATATTTACCTATGTAATGTTATAGTTAGTTTGTTTGTGTCTCAAATTGTAGCATCAAAAAATACTTATTATTTTATTTGTTATAGAAAAAAAGAATGATCAAATTTTTTTAGCAAATGACACTAGAAATAGAGTTGCTAGTATACATACATCCAAAAGTTGATAGGAAGAAGCTTACTAGAGTCCAAAGTAAATTAAATAATTTCATTTGAAAAGAAGTTTGTATTTTAATAATATCATATAATTGTCAAATTGATTATGGATGTCCAATTAATATCATATTAATTACAACTGTATTTATATAATGTCTAATTGGCATCCATATCTTATTAATTACATCCATATCAATTTGACATCTATATCATATTAATTACATTCATATCATATATTTGACAAATATATCATATTAATTACATTCATATCATATATTTGACAAATATATGATATTATTAATTACATCCATATTTGTATTTTAATAATATTATATATTTGTCAAATTGATTATAGATGTCAAATTAATATCATATTTATTACAATTTTATTTATATAATATCTAATTGACATCCATATCATATTAATTACATCCATATTCATAATTATTTGATCTTATTACACTAATAAAACTCTCTTTAACCAATGTGATTCTCTCCTCTAATAAGGGAAGTATTCAATTTAATCACCATTAGGAAAAGACTAGTGTATTTAACCTTTTGAGCATTCTTGAAATTTAACATGGGAAATGCTAGCTTCTCATACAAAACATGTTAGCATATATGCATTACCTTTAAATCAATGAATATAATAATGTATATGGCTTTCCTTCCACCATAAGACTATAATGAATAGGGATTTCCTTTGTAATGAATATAAAAATAGTCTTGTAATATCCATAAGACTATTTTGGATTTTATCTTTTAACGCTTATCCCACTCACCCATTTTATATTTTCAATATTTAATTACAACCATATATTCATATATTTTTATATGGTTGTGATATTCATAAGATTAGTTTGGATTTTTTTTTTAACGCTTATCCCACTCACCCATTTTATATTTTCAACATTTAATTACATCTATATTTTATATAACTATGGAACCAAATTCACCACATTCAGGTAGGGAAAATGTAAATCCATTCATTGCAAACACTGCCATGGGTCGTGTTCCAGGTTCAGATACTCATGATCACCTCCATACCTTCTTTCCTTTTGATAGATGGGATGATGTATGCTCCTAACCGATGTGTGACCTTTTGCTTGACTAGAAAATGGGAGGAGTGGTGCACGAAACGGAGCTCCGCTCTTGGGGTGCCAAAGCGTGGTGCTTCACAAGTGGCGCGATTCGGAGAATCGCGCCGCTCGTGAAGCACGACGCTTTGGCACCCCAAGAGCGGAGCTCTGCTCCGTGCGCTACTTCTCCCTTCCCCTTAATCACAATTTTGTAAGTGATGACGTCAATATTTCATAAGGTATGACGAGTTAAATCTTTGAATATTTCAAAGTGGTGAATAGAATCTAAGGTCAACTTTCACTTCGGATGACCTAACACTTTAAAAATTCAGTAAACCAATAATATTGCCACGTTGAGGTGATAACATTTTTTTGTTTTGAAGGGGGCATTTTTTGCTGTGGGTTCTCAGGGTTTTATTTATATCATATGTGGTACATTTTTTTCATTCTGACATTTTTAAGGTCATGTTATGGGGTGGCGTATTTTTTTTTATATGACATGTTGCTACATGGTTGGGTTCTTATCCATATGATGGATAATATATTTTTTTATGTCATTTTATATAGAGAGAGGGGTTTGTTATCATAGTGAAATATTGTTATCTTAAAATTAAAGTATTTTAAGTTAAATGATGTGGTATTTATTTTTTTAATATTTTTATTTCATCTTTTGTGAATATTATAACAGTGAATATTTTTGACATCATGTTTTGTGACGTTTATGGTGGTTAACATTTTTGATGTCATGGTTTTGTGACATTTATGGTTGTTATTATCTAATTTTAAGATTTAGTTATATAATAATTATTTTTAAATGGTGTAATTTAATATTTTTGTTATTGGATATATGTTATAAATATTTCAAATTGAAAGTGTTTTCAACCTAGAGACTAGC
>LPNX011041638.1:139891-260324 GCA_001517045.1 Pseudotsuga menziesii | reverse complement strand
AAATTTGGCAAAATTCAAGCTTAACTAATTATGACTCTAGAGGGTTCCAATTTTCACCAAATGGTCCCGAATTTGAAATGTAACGGTATGGTGAGTCTTATAACACCGCAATATGGTATATGGACACTTTGTATTAGACTTTATACCTCTGAAAACATTTTTTGGGTTAAGGTGAAACAATACAATTTAACTAGGAAATTGTGTTCAAATCCCCCAAGGGTGATGGTCGAATTAGCTCTCCAAATCAAGTACGACCCTCCCAAATTATAGAACAGAGTATGGGAATGAGTATCAGACATCAATGAATGTCCTTGATCATGTTTATTAAGTTTTCAAAAATGGATTATGATTTGCAACATTTGTAAGGTAACTTTAATAGGAATTGCCTAAGGGAAATTACATTACTAGCTAGACTTTGACATAGGAAAGGTAAAATATATGGTTCTAAGAGTAATATGGAACATGGTGGTAATATATGGAATACAAATTTCTTCCCAAAAATCATAAAAATCAAAGGAATAAATTCCATATCCATTGATAATGATCCACTACAATGGAATTACATAAAGAAAAGAATTAATGTTATTCAAGTTCTTCCACATGAATTACAAGAAGTTGGTTTGAAGAAATGAGAGTTTAGTGAAACACTTGTGGTGAAGATGTCAAAAGAGCCTCAACCCCCATTATGAGGGATGTTTGGAAAGAATCACTTCAGGCATCTTGCAGACATAGAAGAGTCAATGAAAGAGGACATTGATGTCTCTAAGGAAAGCCAAGCTCCATAAAATTCCAATTTCGATGAAGATTTTAGCCTACATGATATTGTTGATTAGTTTAATGTCTTGAATAAAATGTTATATTTGAAATTTTTTTGATAAGATATATTAGTACTATTTTTACTTTCAGACTTTGTTTTAGAAATAAAATCTCTATATATATTGTTTTTAATATGATATTTAAAAATATATGGTATAGTTTTTCGTGAATTTATGTGAATCGTAATATTTAGGAATATAGTATGAAATAGTATCATTTTATACAAAAAATCTATGAAAATATATTGAAGATGGTTGTAAATGTCTTTATTTTATAGAATTTCTTAGAATTTTGTCAATAAAAAAGTCTTATTTTGCCTATAAAAATGTCTTATTTTAAAGAAAAATTGCAATATATATGTGTGTGTGTGTGTGTTTGAATATAACTTACTTCTAAATGTATGGTATTTTGTTAAATGTCTAAAAAACACACTTGAAAATAGAAAGTAATAATTTTTTTTTTGCGAAGATGATTCAAAGGCCAAAAAAATGACTTGAAATGAAAATGTGTGATATTGGTATCAACCCTTTTTTAAATGGAGGTAAAATTAGCTACTAAAATTAGGAGAGAGAAAAACGAGAACTGTGTCGAGTTCTCGTTTCATAGTATAAGTGGTTTTTATTCTTCATGTCGATTTGGAAACACATTAATGTGTCATCTCTAACAATATGTTGTGTGATTTGGACTCCCATTTGTATCTTTAGCCAAAGGTTTTTAATTGTGAAAAATAAGGTCATTATATTGTAGTTATTAGGGGGTAAGGAGTAGCATATAAGGGGTTTATAGGTATTGGGGGATATAAAAAGGGGTTTCTTGTAAAAATAAGGTATATATCGTAAAAATAAGGTTTTTTTAATTAGAAATATGTATTGGGAGGGGGGATTAACAATAGGATTTTTGTAGGCAATTATCAATATGTAGTGAAATTAGGGGTATTCTTTAATATCCCATGAATCAAGGCGCTATGACATGGATTCACTAAGTGAAGACCCCATGCTTGAAACTGATCAAATAGATCATCAATATGAGGTATAGGATATCGATTTTTAATTGTCATTTTATTTAATTTTCTTTAATCTATACATAACTAGAAAGTGCTGTATTTTTTCTGTACAAACAAAAACGGTGCTCCCCAAGGGGAAACACTGAATTGAATGTATTTTTAATCGATTAACTCTTGTATTTGTGATTTTAATTCAACAAGTTCTATTATATTCATCTGATAAGGATCCTTTGATGATGGTACTACCATTAGTACCAAATCAATTGTAAAATATTTATCTCCTTTTGAAGGTAGTCCAAGAGTCTCTTACGAAAACATATCTTTAAAGTCTTTTGAAATTGGTATGTTTTCTAAATTAAGTTGATTATTTCTCTCTTTATCGTCCATTATATAAACTGAAAAAAGTTTGCAACCTTTACCAGCAAAACTTTTTATTTGTAAGGATGAAATTTAGATCTTATCTTTACTTCTGTGGAATCGCTTTTACAACAATAGTATTACCTTTATCATCCAAACATGAGAATGTTTTATCATAACAGTTTAAAATAACTCTATTTTTCTCTAACCAATCCAGACCTATCACTAAGTCATAAGATCCTAAAGGTAGAATATTTAAATTGACATGTGTTTTAAAACCATTCATAATAAAATCATGAAACTAGTTACTTTTCGCTTTGTTCCTGTAGCAAGTTGAACTAACCAATACTTTTCAAATTTATCTTGCCATAACCTGTAAATTTCTAAAATTCTTGGCAATACATAACTTTAAATTGCACCTAGATAAATCAATATAGAAATTGGTTTATCTTTTAACATACCTTCAATTTCGACCATAGATGTTTGATTATATGCCTTCATGTTATCCAATGTCGCACTAATTATGGGCATGCTCGTTGCTATACATTCCACTGTAGTATCTTCTTGAATTGAATGCGCATTATTTAGACCTTTCCTTCTTACAAGACAATCTTTAAAGTAATATGTTTCACCACATTCCTGAAATTTTTATGTTTCCCTTTGTGCAGTATTTTTATTAAAAGCAATGGGTATTTCCCTTTCTTTCATGGTTGCAGGATTCTTCTCTTTATCATTTTTAGAATTATTCCCTTGATATCCCTAATAATTATTTCCATAATCCTTATAAAAATTAGTACCTTTCTTTTTCTTTTCAAAAATTCCAAATCTTTTTTTTTCCCATTAGGCATGTTCTCCCGTTTGTTTTTTATTCTGTCATAGTAGATGTTTTATCTTCTCATGGCCTCTTCCACAGTTTTCAGGTTATCATATTCGGTTCTCTATTTAAACATAAGAGGTAAACAACTTAAGTAAGGAGGTAAAAAACTAAGGAAGTATGGGTTGTCTCATCCAGGGTAAATTCACAGAATCCTCTTCCTCAAGGCCATTTCAAGACTCCCTATTCAAGAACAAAAGTATGAAGATACCTGGATAAAGCAATGGAGAAACCTCCACCTTCAAATATTCTTGCAAGAAACAAGGGTTTTCTTTCAATATATAAAGTTTCATGCAACTATCTATCGTCTTCTTAGGTACTTACCAAACGAGTGATTTGTCATAGTGGATAAATGCCAACTCAAGGAGAAAAATACCAGTTCATCTAAAACACTGCACAAAGGTTTTCTTCATTGTGGTCTTCGTATATTCTAATACACTTACAAACTACTCTACACACTGAGATTACCTCAGGCCTCACCCAGACCTTCAAATTCCATTCAATTTAGACCACGAATCCATAAGGCACCGAGAAACAATCCATAAGTTAGAAAACAACAATCCATAAGGTAGCCAACAACTAAGAGGACAAAAGAAATGAAATAAAAAAATCCTAGGACAAGGTCTTGCAAATAATAATAACAACAAATACACTTTTAGGGGAAATAAGGATAAAAATAAAGTGAAATTATGTTTCCATTTGCCATAAGTTAAAGCAACTTAGCTACTTTTACATATCGGGCCCAATTTTACTTATTTTTTATGCTTGGGAATACTATCGAAAAAGTGACTTCACACCTTCAAAACTTTGTTGAAAGGTCAATTGTCTCATTAGCATCACAAGATGGAGGATGCTAAATATTTTCTAGCATAATAGGAGTCTTAGAAAGATCGTACAGTATTCACTAACCTGTTTCCTCTAGAAGGGAAGAACATGGTTTCTAATAGTTGTAACCCCACTCCTACGCAAGGGGGAAATAAGGGAACCTCAATAAAGGGGGTGAGGGTGATGCATTGAAAAGTATTTACATGTTTTATAAGAACAGTAACCTTTATACACACAATCCTAATGCTAATATTTCTTATAATTACAGCATTTTAGAATAACTAGCTTGGGAATCTTATGTTATGCCCACACTATAAGTCCGTCAAAGCCCCCCCCACCCCCCACAATGAAATACATTGTTATCCACTATTGGAAAGTTTTATAAGGATTGATAAGATGGGTAGGAAGTACACATGTTTAATCCCAATGGGTTAGCCCAAATGAACCCAAATTACTCTTTCAGGAATGACTTTGACATGAAGTCTCCATTTTTCTAGTACAGTTTAGGTTTAGGAACGTTTGGTTGAGTCCCACTACTTTAGAAGTAACAAGGAACACTCATCTATATGTTATAGGGATAGGGAATGTAAGGTAAATAATGGCTCCTAATTTCTAAGAACAAATTAAGAAATTTTACTCTAAAATGATAAAGAACAAGGAACACTCATCTATATGTTATAAACACCTCAAGATTCTTGTGCTTGGTAGGTGTATTGGTATTTCTATCAGCATTGGCAGTAGTAGCAACCAGCGCAGTTTCCCAGGAAGCTATGTCCAACCTTATGAGATTCCTGGTAACCATAATTGCTTCAGGGACTAGATCATGCAAGACTCTAGCGAATATCAGCCATACTGTAGACCAAAAAACATTCTTGACTTCCTGTTGATTGAGAGAATCTAGAAGGTATTGTCTAAAGAATCTCGGAATCAGCTGCATTACAAGTTCCCATGGGATGGGAACTCTCATAACCTTGATACCATAATCATTCAAGTGCCCATCTGATGAAGATAATTTGTCTTGATGATGATTCGTCATGAGGATTTTATTTGTACAGGGAATGTCGTCTTGAATATTTATATTTGTATTCCATTTATTAGGTATTTTTCAATAGGGATAATATTTTATGCAATATCCTCCCCCTCCTGGCAATTGAAATTGGGAAAATATTTTTACAGCAAATGTCAATATTGGCCATCATAGGCATACGAGGAATATTTATGTAGAAAAGGTTGATGGAAACCCGCACAATGGAATCCATCTTGGTGGATTTAACAATGGCTTGTGGCTTGAGAGGGGTGGAGACATGCCTGTCAAAAGGGTTGGGGGAGAGGTCACATGGAATAGGATTGAGAGGTTCTTGGTAGAGGGTGGGATGATTGAGTTTGGTAATGTTCAAGAGTAGAGGCTTGTTGCCCCTATTCTTCATTTTTCCAGAGAATGGAACCATAAGCCAAGAAAATAACTTAAATCCTTGTTATTAAAATTCACAAGAGAAAAACTATTGCATACCTATTTTTGGTTCAATGATGGAACTCCTACAACTCAAACCATAGATGAGCTAAGTGATACAATACATTACAACATAAATATGAAAAAGGAAAAATGAGAAATAAATTCATTAGAACATAAATCTGAAAAAGGGAAAAAAAATTCCCATACATTTTCTAGTTAACATGGAGTCCTTTAACAAGCCCAAATAGTACAAAAAGTAATATTTTTTGTGAAAGGAATACTCACTTAGGAGAAGATCGAGACCTCATAATTGCAAGGTCATTTACAAGAAGGGCCATATTGTTTTCTTTGACTATGGGTCCATTGAATTTAATAGCGGTATCATCTATGCTGATCCTTGTAATGTCCTAATCATTTGGAATGGTATAATTTTTAGACTCCATGGCCTCCGAGAATCTTATTTTTCCGCTGCTCCTCTAGGGATCCCGTGACTGGTCTGCAGCTACTCATGCGAGTCCAATATTTAGCTCTGTCTTCATGAAATCCTGTGTTTATTCTCATGATGTGCGTTTCCACCATATTTATCAAGGTCATACCCATGTCCATGCCACCAACATTGCGAGACATAATGAATATGGAAAACCTGTGATGAGAGACTAATCCTTCCTCTTAGTGAAAGAATGAATAAAATTATCAAGATATATCATTGCCTTTACAAAATTGAAGAGAAAAACACCACCGAAGAAAAGTGATTGGGATTGTGCAAAGTTTGGAGAGGTTGGTAAAAAAAGACGAATTGATTAATTGTTTTGTTTGTTTGTGACAGGAGAGATGAGTTGTAGTATAGTTCCTTTCATCATACGCAATAAAATGTAGGATATTAGAGTGTCCCGAAAGTTAATTAGAATAGAAGAGGTAATCTATATAATTAAATTTTAATTTTAAATTTAATAAATTTAGAATCTACATAATAAAATTAAAAATAATCGTACTTGTTATAGTTCACAATCTAATTAAATGATATGAGTTATTATATTATCTATCATATTATAACCATAATTTAATATAACTAATATCTTATGGTATCATACCACATTTAATTAAAATATTAAAAATTATAATCATATGATATTACAAAAACTATTTTTAAAAATCTTACTATCACTATAATTCACTATATCTAACAACATTTACATGCCATTAATTATATAACATTTTATTTTTAAATATAATACATCCTAATCCTAAATGGTGTGTCAAGCAATAATAGCGGAGACATTAATGTCAATAGGACGGGGGTTACTCTATGGGATGAGTCAGCTAGAAGGGAAGTGTCAGCGAGGACATCGATCTTTGGAACAATTAATTCCTCCCTTAAAGATGCAGAGCGATGTAACCTACTTGCTCAAAGCGATTAAATACATCTTCAATCATTGCAATGAAGGTTTTATGGCTCTTTTAAACAATCCTAGGCTCATTGTTAACCTACCCATACTACTCTACTAATATCCTTAGTGTAGGAGGATCTTTAGGCTATGTTTACAATGGTCAAATTCTAATTTTGGGGTTCTTCCAGGGTGCCAACCTCATCAGGAAGTAGATGATAACATGGATCAGAATGGACAATGTGCCCTAGGAAGGCATGTTTATTGATGTTATGCTCGTGCTCAGGACATGGATAACGTTGTTATTCCTCAACACCTTGTGGCAATGACTGCTGACTCAACACCTTCTTCTCCTTCGTAATGACCTTCATGAAGAGGCTCCTTATATATACACTGTTACAATTTACTAAATTTTAACACTGCAGATGGTTTCATAAACCCATTTTTAACACTGCAGATGGATTCAGAGAATCTGAATCCATTTGTAGGGTTAAAATTGAGTAAATTGTACAAATTTATTGCAAAAATTTTAATTTTCCATTGTCGAAGTGGCACAACTAAAAATGACCAAATAAATGACCAATTGTTATGTTGTTATTTTTAGTTTAAATATCATCCCATGGCCAAACTTGTCATTTATCTTGGTCATTTTCAGTTTAATTCTTATGCCATGACCAAATTAGTCATTTATCTTGGTAATTTTTAGTTTAATTCTTATCTCATAACCAAATTGGTCATTTATCTTGGTCAGTTTTAGTTAGCTCGCCTAAAATTTCTCAATTTGGCCATTTATCCCATGAAAAAAACCATGATGACCAAAGTTTTTGGTCACTTGGTCACTTATCTCTCATGTTGTACTAGTGAATTGATCTATTGATGCAAGAGATGGAGCATTGATAGGATTTTTTCCTTGTTGTTCTGCAAACATGATCGGAGGTTTTGAAGCAAGTAAGAATTGGCTGCTCTAGGAGTTGCTTGGAAGGAATGACAACTTCAATTCTATTTTCGATAGTTTTGTCAGGTTCCCTACTTGATTTCTTATCTTTTTAGTATTGATAAATTATAGACTAAGTATAGATATGAATCATAAACATATTTTTAATAGGGAATTATACTATGCATTTGTTCCTAGCCTTTTTCCTATTTCTATGGTTTGGTGTAGTAGAAACTGTCGTTTTTTTTATGGAATGTAAAATTATTTCAGATCTTATTATCTTTGTTTGAAAGTGATTATGCAAATATTTTATACATTTTCAAAGTAGTCTCTATTTGGGATTCCATACCCATATTAGAGAGGATTAAATTTTAGAACAACTAAAGGATCCTAACGGATGTATCATAATCAACCAACCCAGTACTCATTCAACCTGAGTAATCCCCAAATCATAGATCTTGTTAATATTTTAAATTATGTCTACATATTTTCTTTTAAAATTTTTTAAATGTATGTTAGATCTAAGTCATTCAAACTAATCTTATACCCTAGGAGCTGAGAGTTTTCACACAAAGTTTTTCTCTGTTCTTGGTTTTTATTAATTTATAACTTCTTCCATTTAAGAGTATGTTTTGTGAATACCTACTAGTTAAGTACAGATATCACTAACATAGTTAACAACGAATTTAAAGAAGGAATCACAAGGTAAACAACAAATATAATAACCCCAATGATAAATCAAAGAATGTAATTATTAAACGAAAATATTGTAGACAAACAAATAAAATATTCATAAATATGCCGAGTAGAGATGAAAGCCTTCTTCACTTAAAAACAACTAGATCGTGAATCTCTAGATCCACGTTTTAATCCACATTAATAAATTTACGTCCTATGTCAGTTTGGTATTCATAACTGTTGGAACAAATCTAAAATATTCCAGCATTATCTTTTAGAAGCAAACCAATACATATCTAGCTGACAGATCTGCATAACAGACTCAACAATAATCAAATTTAGTTAAATTGCAAAGTAAATATATTATCAGTTAAATAAACTTAATACATATGCAGATGTTGTAGTGTGTATTTCTCCCCTACTACATGCAAAAAAACCAATCCTAGATCGTACGGATCATACAGCAGAGTTCAAAAATAACAAAGGGAAGCAAAAACGACAATAACGATATATTTAGTTTTTTTCATATATGTAATAATAACTAACAAACATAAAATCATTCATACCTTTTTTTGAAATGTGGGCCAACGTAGCTATCTAAGGAAAAGGTTCTGCAACTCCATGGTTTGCTTCTCCAGCCTCTTCCATGAATGGTTTTCAAATGGGTACAGAGATAGCTCAACGTAAACTGTGGGAGGTGAGATGACAAGATATGGGAATAATGGCAAAAGAGTGAATGATGTGACTGAGAGAAAATGGCAAAAATTTTACCAAAAGTATGGCTAAAAAGTGTTTTGGGGAAGGCCTTCACAATGTATTTATATGATGGTCCAATTTTATGGCCCATGGTATTTTATTGTCCATGGTATTTATCTATGGTTTTTGACCCATTCTCATTTTTAGGGTTTTTTGTCATTTTTGGAGAGAGTGGGGATAAATCACAATAAATGCTAAAATTCCCTTCATTTATGGGGAAGGAATGATAATGTTTTGGACCATATTTAATGGAGTTTTAGTTCTGCATGTAAAAATGGAGGAAATAATGGTGGGAACATGATGTATAATTATGATTCAGACCATGGAGAGCTAGGTGAATTTTTTTTATGTTAATAGATTTCCCCTTGATGTGTGAGGCAAGGATAAACATCATAGGTTCAAGGGAAAATGGTGACTATGATGGAGAGACTAGAGAGAAACATGGAGGAGTGGAGTATCCTTATTCGAACTACGTTGGATTTCGGTTTGTATTACTTCTAAAAAATGGATGAGGTGCATTTAATCTCAAACATGTTTATGGACGAGGCAGGCATACCCATGCTCGTTACAATTTCTCAAAAATAAATAAAAAATGGGGATCAAGGCTTAAAAATTGGGAGCCGATCAATAAATATACCAATAAATACATATACAACTGGTGATAGATAATGGTGGCTTCAATGGGAGGTTGAATACATAAACTAATCTAAAGAACTGATACATAGGAATAATGGAATTCTCATGGAATGCAATATCATAACAACTGATGCTCTGTCATATATGGAGGTGTACATAACTAAATGGATTCAATGTTTGAGAGTCAGAATTTCAGTGGTCCAATATACAACATCAAGTACTAAAGATAACAGAAGCATGACACTGAGGGGATTTCGAACACTATCACCAATGCAACCCAAAAATACCAAGGGAAATGAAATTGTACTGGTCCCAAAAATAAACTCACCAATGCACTAGAAACAAGTGATAACTGGGGTCTCTAACCAAATAATAAAAGGACCAATACCCTGTATGAATCTCGATGGTGCGATAGTGTAGCTGAATTCAAGCACGTGAGGAACAGCCAACCCAAAAAGAACTATGGACTCCTTTCAAGTGGTCCAAGGAACTCATCAATGACGTGGATGAAACTGGGATACATGGACCTCTGGTCCTATCCTTTGGAATAGATGTGTTGACGTCGACAGAGGGAGACTTGCAACTAACAATGAAATGATGTTTCCTTGATAAAAGAACAAGGGGGATAACGAGATATGTGGAACAGTCAGGGGGATGAGACGTTTAATGGGGAACATGAATAGGGGAGTGCAGGGACTCAAAATTCCTTTGTTTAGAGTATGGCAGCAGAGATGAATTGGCATCAAATAATAGTAGCCCCTAGGATAAGGGATCATAACTGAGAATCTAGGGACATAACTGCAATGGGAAATACTTGGGGGAGTATCTTGAATAGTGATATCCTGGGGATTGAAGGGAGACTAATCGTAAAGTACTATGAACAAAGGAGACCCAATGGGGGGAAGCTTCCATAATGTGAGATCGTATGTGATGGAGCCTAAAGACATCGTTGTAGGAATTCTTCATAGTTTAGGGAAAAAAATTAAGGGATAGAAGTATGCTCAATATGTTACTATCTCATGGATTTTTATCGAGCCCAAGATGGTAAATGATCGATGGTGTTTTCATTTATAGAGAATATGAAAATAGGAAGACGACTCCAGTGTGGTCTCTTTTTTGTATAGTAGTCTCCTAAGTCTCAAAAAGGATAATAGTGTAAAAGGGAGAGCTTTCTCAACCAAAAGGGGTANAGAATATGAAAATAGGAAGACGACTCCAGTGTGGTCTCTTTTTTGTATAGTAGTCTCCTAAGTCTCAAAAAGGATAATAGTGTAAAAGGGAGAGCTTTCTCAACCAAAAAGGGTAGAGAGAGTTCTTTACCATAGGTAGTCCAACTAGACCAGAAAATGTTAAACCTATACTGATTGGATGATCATTCAAATACTCTTACGAGCATGAATGAAACCAAGTTTTCCTAGCAATATTTTCTTGATGAGGGTTGGAAAAGAGCTTAAATAAAACCCATAATGAGATTTTTTGTAAATTATGGTCCCAATGCCCAAAAAAGCATGACAGGATACAAAGGGAAACATTCTTAGATGGAATGTGCTAGGGTGGTCATTTTCTTTTGATAGTCTACATAGTATGGAAATGGGTATAAACGAGGCCACACAAATTCCATTTCAAATACTTTAATGAGTGTGAAAGGAAGCAAGAATACTCTAAAATATTTTCATTCATTTAGGAGTCAGAAAATATTTTAACAAAAACTTGGTCATATTCAGTCAAGCAAGGAGGAAATGTTCGATGTACCAGAAGGGATGGTGTTGTGAACATGGATGATATAAATAACAGTGGAACACTTGTGGGAATTCCTTATGGGACGAAGGATGGAAGTAAAATAAGGCCAAGTTTGCAGTATGGATGGATTGGATGTCTCATTAACATGTCAATACGTGCATGGTGTGATTCGCGTGGTGGCACACAAATTGAGGTGAATCTAAGAAATGGCCCAAAATTCAGTAGGGAGGGAGGAAATCTAGTAGGTCTTTTCTTCACTTGGGAGATTTTTGCACACTGGAGACAACTTCCTATCATCATAGAGGACTATCTATATGTTAGGATGGATTACTAAGGAGACCCAGAGATGCCTCAACCACAAAGGTAGGTCTGCGGACCTGAAGCTACATATACATGATTCTTTTGTGGTTTCATTCATATATAGTATGATATCATAGTGGTATTTATATCGTGTGTGCGATAGATACTGATGACATACTTTGTGCATGTGCATATGTGGGACCACACCATCCAATAGCGTACCAATGGTGTAGGGGCAAGTTGGAGGGTTTAGATCCACCCACTCACAGGCATAGACAACGACGAAGTGTGAAATTGGACTCACTATGCCTATACATAGAGAGGTTGCTCGAGGGGATCACTGCTAATGGGTGGAAGTACCTTGACGACGATATGATCATAGCAAGCTACAAGGATCCTCTAGAGTGGATCTCTTTCATGAGGAGGATCGTGGTCACTGATGATTATGTCAGAGCAATTGCATAGGGTGACGTGTCGATGGAGGAGGATACCTTCAATGAGGAGGAGGAGGACACTCGGGAGAACATAGAGTTCGAGGAGGATGACCTCGAATAGCAGATTGTGATGCTTCCCCCAATGCTTGTGAGCATCGAGAATTTTGTATGATATGTATGATCAGCCGACAAAGTCAGTGGAGCTTGTCATTTTGTACTAAGCATTGTGATATGATATATATATGCACGTGGATGCACCTTTTTATGTGTTTTTATGGGTTTTTTATGATTTTTTTTATCATTATGATGATTCCCATATGATGTATATGACATATGTATGCATGACTATATGATGATGCTTGATGCAGTTTATGCCCTATATGTGATGATTTATGTGCCACTCTAGAACATGATTAGCCATTTGGTCTGTTACACTATTGAGACTTCTCGAATCATGCATGAATGAAATGGATTCAAAATGTATAACCAAGATTCTAATGCATAGGAATTGTCCAAAGAGGAAAGGAGTACATACCCGATAACATTTATTCAACTGGGAGACAAGTAGTCAGGAGTCTAAGAAGACATCAAGGTGATGAATACCCAAATCAAGGGTGGCAGTCAGGAGACCACCGACATCGTCATACTCATATTGGTTGTTGGTGGAAATACCAACACACATTTTGTCGATATGGATCAACTCATGTGACTAAGAATAAATAACCCACGCAGCTGAGGCGATATTAGGAGACTATCTACCAACTCCATCAACGAAACCAACATAGAAAGGAAATGAAGGATCCATATGGAACAACAAAGGAAACAAACTATGAGACTCGTGGAAAAAACGATGCAAAACAAGAAAGAGAAACGATGATACAAGGGTACTCATGGTGAGTGAATTCAAGAGTAGAACCTATTGAGGTAGAACCCATTGTGGGGATTCTTTAAGAGGTTCCCATTGGAGTAAACAAGGAGATTTCCCCCTTGCNACGATGATACAAGGGTACTCATGGTGAGTGAATTCAAGAGTAGAACCTATTGAGGTAGAACCCATTGTGGGGATTCTTTAAGAGGTTCCCATTGGAGTAAACAAGGAGATTGCCCCCTTGCAAATACATCAATGGATGACATAACGGCCATACCACATGGAGTCAAAATTCCCTTTCCCTATCTTATAATTGGATTTTTCGTAGACAAGGACTAGGTCCCCCTTGCTAAAGGTGTGTGGGTGGGCATGGGAGTCATAGGGGGACTTCGACCGAATTTTGTCCCCTTTGATGATTTGGAGAGTGCCAAGACAGTCCTCATTGGTTTGTTCAACCATAATTAAGAGTTGTTCTAATGGTGAAGTATCAGGTAGAATCTAGGATTCAATGGGAAGAATCGAATGGACACCGTGTCCTAAATGAAATGAGGTAAAACTGGTGGCAGTTTTAGAGACATTTCCATCATCGTGAAAGTTGTGCCAGGATAGATCAAGAGAATTTTCCATGGTTGAGGATGTGAAAGTACTAATAGAACTAGATACCATGTAAATGGTGTTGGTGGTGTATGAGGAAGAATCTAGAGATTTCATCTCCTTAAGGACAATAATGTTGGACTCGCGAGAGTACGTGTGAAGGGCACTACGGAGCAATCGATACTGAGGTAGGTTTGGAAATGGTGTGAGTAATGACCATATAGTCCACAAACTATACATGGGTGGTTGGTGCAGAGCAATTTGTTCTTAACTACATGTAGGTCTTGTACATTTACCAATGAGGCATCATTATTCTCGACTACAGTGCACATGTGGGTGTGAAGGATAGGAAAATTGAGACAATTTTATGTCACATGGCCTTGGACATCGCATAACTCACACGTAGGAGGAGTACATGGTTATGCCATCGCATTGGGAGTCTTTGCCTTTCCCTTCTAAGGAGGATGGGGGGAAGGAGTGGAGACAGGAGCAGTCATTGGTGTACCAAGAGGTGGGTGCGACATTGTATCAATAGGTTGGATGGTAATCAACACAATTTGGGGAGTTGAGGGTGAGCCAGGTTGGTCGAGGTACCAAACAGGAATCACAAAGTGAAACCAATAAGGTTGAGAGTAGCCATGATAGGATTAATCACAATGTCAGATGGTGGAAAGAGGAAGGGAATCGTGTGGACAAGGAATGAACCCCAATAATTCCCTGAGGTATGCGGTTGAGGTTGTAATGGAGGTTGTGAGGAGGTTAGAACTCTACCATATGTAATAGTGCAAAAATATGATATATCAGTTTGCGAAGGAGGAGGTGGTAAGGACAAAAAGGTGTTATTCATAAGAGCACTAACAAATAAGCCTGGGCCAGCATTACATAGGGAAGGTATGTAAACCCTGTCAATGGTAGTGTCGATAGTAGGAAGGACGTGTTCTAGTGCGACCGATTCCTTTGGATCATAATATGTCATATGGTTGATAGTCATGATATTCCCATCATGAGGTAATGTCAAGAGTCAAAATACGGTAGATGAAAGGGATCGCATTGAACATATATAAGTACGTCCTAAGAGGAGGTTGTAATCAAGTTGTGCATTGACAACCTGAATGTCAATCAACACTATTTTTCTATCTAACTCAACAGGGACATTCATGAGGATGCCCTGAGGTTGAGCAACACAACCTTCATAGGTGTGAAGAGAGGTGGAAGAAGGTTGAAGGGTTGGGGATCCATGTTTATGCCAAAAAAGGGATGACATAACATAGTTGGATTCCCATTTATCAATGATGCATCAATGAATGAACAAATTCCAAATCGTGACTGCAACTTGGAAGGAAACAGATGATGGAATCTAGGGTTCTCCTTGATCCACGTTGAAGGTGTTCAAACTAGATTCAGAGGGATCAATGGTACCTAACACAGATAACAATGCTTCACGCTATGAAGGACAAGTTTGGATAACTTCAATAGAGGACATGGCCAAGGGATACTGAGACAATTCATCCATTATATTGTAGTTGAGCGCAACTCTCGCAGTGGCATTGTTTACGACATGAAGCAAAGGGAACCATGGGACTTTGGTACTCATGTACGTGTGGGGTCTCTGAGACAATTCATCCATTATATTGTAGTTGAGCGCAACTCTCGCAGTGGCATTGTTTACGACATGAAGCAAAGGGAACCATGGGACTTTGATACTCATGTACGTGTGGGGTCTTGAGAAATGAAAAAACATATATGGAGTGATGGAGGTAGATGCTATAGAGGGGTTAATGTTTTCTGTGGTGGAGTCATACTGGTTCGTTGAGTATCGAGGTTCACATCAGACGGTAATACCATGATGTAATGGACGCTGGGATCAATAGGTTGAGTCGCAGAAGTGGTTGTCAGAGTTTGAGGGACCAAGGGATGGGATACAACAATTCCTTGCTGTGGTAGTGAATTTTGGAGCACGATTAGTGGNATGGACGCTGGGATCAATAGGTTGAGTCGCAGAAGTGGTTGTCAGAGTTTGAGGGACCAAGGGATGGGATACAACAATTCCTTGCTGTGGTAGTGAATTTTGGAGCACCATTAGTGGAGGACCTGGTGGTGTTGGGTTTGGATGAGCTAGAGCAGCCCCATTGGGATCATGTTGGTTACCAGTTTTGAGTAAGTGGAAGATGCATTCTATATGAGGACACAGATGTGTGTAATTGGCATAAGTGTTACAAATGGTACACATATGGTTAGTTCTCAAATTTGGTTTTTTTCTAGGTCTAGTGGGACGCTGGGGATTTTCTGTAGGGGGTTCGACTCGGTTATTGTTCGGAGGGTTAGGTTTTGGCCACCTCCTTGAGGCTGGTTGTTACCCCAATTCCTACCTCTCTGTCATATTCCATGCACTTGTTGGTTATTAGGGGAGGGATGATTATGGAGGTTTTGATGTGCATAGACTTGTCCTAGAGGAGCAAGAGGAGTTAGGGTCGGGGCCAGAGTAGGTTGCACAGGGGGTGGATAATAGGAAGGAGTAGCCAGTGGGTCTGTAAAGCCAACTTTTTGTTCATTACATGAGCATGCTGAATAATTCAATCCTTGAACATGCAGAGATGGTGCAGGAGGCGCATAAGAAGGTGTGGCTCCCAACTGAGTCATTACATGTCAAAAATCAAGGGCATAACCTCGGTTGGGAAACACTTGGGGTGTTGTTGAAATGTGCTGGAATTTAAGGACAGGCCGGGTAAAAGTGAGGATATTGAGTAATAGAGCCAATGACTTCATCAGCAACATGGGATTCCCACGGTGTATCTCATCATGAGNTGTTGAAATGTGCTGGAATTTAAGGACAGGCCGGGTAAAAGTGAGGATATTGAGTAATAGAGCCAATGACTTCATCAGCAACATGGGATTCCCACGGTGTATCTCAGCATGAGGATCCATCATGGAGAGCATAGGGGATAACGGTATGCAAGTAACCTGACTAGGTGTATATGAGATCAAATTGTTGAGCCTTTATGATGTCCTCCTCCTCCATTTGAGGGCTCTCAGATGTAACATCCTTGGCTATGGGGGGGAGCAATTTTTTGAGGAAACAATCTAGGTAAATCCTATTGTCTAACTTGATCTTACACAAGCTATGATGATGACACCATTCATGGATATGATTTGTGATATGGGTAGCAGTGTTTTTGTCTACAGGGTAATAATACTTCCACCCCCTCATCATAACGGNTATGAGATCAAATTGTTGAGCCTTTATGATGTCCTCCTCCTCCATTTGAGGGCTCTCAGATGTAACATCCTTGGCTATGGGGGGGAGCAATTTTTTGAGGAACCAATCTAGGTAAATCCTATCGTCTAACTTGATCTTACACAAGCTATGATGATGACACCGTTCATGGATATGATTTGTGATATGGGTAGCAGTGTTTTTGTCTACAGGGTAATAATACTTCCACCCCCTCATCATAACAGACGTGTAACTTAAATTATTGAAGGAACATGATCGAAAATGAGGAAAATTCCACGGAGGTGGCATGAGGTAGTTCGATATACCACTTGGCTGCAACACTTGTGAGTGTGCACTAGAATAACTGTAATTAGACATAATCATCCACTATGTTGTTAGATGAGCACCACAAGTAGAATGGCATAATATGGTTTTGGGGGTCTTCTTATTCTTTTTCATCAAACTTAGGGATGTATGAGGGGATTTTTGTAGCCATGGGAGGCCATAGTGGGTTATGATGAATGGGGCCATTGGTCAACCGTTCCAAGTTAATCAGGTTAAGACTAGCCATAAAATGTAGACTATAACTGATAGTGGATCTGGAAGGGTTAGCAATGCTGCTGGCACTAGCTGAAATGTAGTTCCCATGGATGACTGGGGGTTGGTGAAGTTGACTTTAGATAATAGGGGTACTCACTGGGATGGTAGGAATACACAGAATGGAAGTAGAAGGTCCACTTCTCCCATTCATGAATCATGCTATGGTACGAACTATAATGGCTGGAGTAGGGCCACCACTAGTGGTTAAAAGACCAACAATAATGCATGCGGTGGGAAAAGTCCCATTAGGATGAGGACATGTCGGTGCAGTGGAAGGGATACCTATAATGATGGGTGGAATGAAGACAATCCCACTTCCAATCATCCCTCCTTGAAAGGGATAATGATGTGCAACAACGATGGGGAAAGATGGAACAATGAACAAAGTAGGTTCGAATTGCTAGGAATCCAAATCAGAATCAGAGGTTGTATGTGGCTTTGAAAGTGGTGAATGAGGTCGGATATGGATTTGACACTAAAAGTTCAAGGAACCGAACTGACAGGTGTTCCTCTTGAGCCTATGCGAGTAACGTGGTGGATATATCATGAAATGATGGTGTGATGTGGAATGAATGGAAACTCAAGAGTATCAACCGTAGGCTCAAAAACCAATCTACAACCAAGTGTACAGAAGGAGAGCATACAAATAGTGTCTCATAGGCCAAAAACAATCTCTAAAACTAGACTGCAACAATGGGTTACAGCAAGGGGAGTCTACAACAAAGTGGAGAGAAAGAAAACAAGCAAAACTATCTAGAAATAAAATGACACGCTAACCTATGGGGTAAAGGTGCAAGCAATATCCTAACTACAAGATGAAATCCCTTCACAAATTGTATCCCTACAAGGTCATTGAAATGTCAGTCAGACAATACAAAATGGAAGAACATTAGGCTAAGATAATCCCACTACCAAGAAGTACCTCTGGGTAAAAGAGCCATAGAAGGAATGACAACTAGGGAACCCCATTCATGACAAGTCCAGGATGGTTTCCTGACACTTCATTCCTTTGGCCTTTGACACACAATATACTCTGGCATGCATGAGTAGGACTATGAAAGGTTAGCCTTCAGTGCAAAGTGGAGTGCGTTATTCCACCCTAAATTTTGGAACCCCTTCGTTGTGTATTACTCTCACAAAGTGCCCCACCCATGATAAACTGGTCGTGACAGTGTCAACAAGTATTAGAGTATTTTGGTCCCCTAATGGAAAAAAACTATGTATGAAGATGTTAGTGACAAAGGGCTGTTGTTTATATGCCTATACCCAATGTCCTAACTTAGATACAATATTGTTTTGTCCTCATTTTGTTTGTTGGAGTTAAGTTAATTTTTAAGTCTAGCTTGGGGTCATGAACCAAGTGTTTTGTTTTTAGGGTGTGAGATGTGTGAAAATGATGTGTATGAACCCAAACAATCTCACTATCGAGATGCATAAAATAAAATAAAAAGATAAATAACAGTAAATGACATTAAATATCATGCAAAATCCCAACTAATTGTTCTAGAACATAAAATAAAAACAAGTAATGAATGCCTAAGGAACTTACCAAGGTGTAGGAAACACACAGGGGGTCTCAAATACATATTTTAACTGAAGGGGATCACATACAAGGAAAATAGGACCACAAAATGAACTAAAGTTTTGTAATGTATCAGATCTAGACCAAAACATGGTGGAAAGGGGTAAATAATAGATAAGGGGTCTGGTACAACGATCTCAAGTATTGAAAAGGACTATAAAATTGTAGGTCGCATGTGTCGGCGGAACATAAAGGATCAGAGTCACAAAGAACTAGGAAACAGTCATGATAGAGGTAGAAAAATGGTCAAAAGACTCGGGTTTCACAAAACAAAGGATTAATCGTGACAGGTCACACAAAACGATTCATAGTAGGGACTGGGGTCGCTCCGAAAGCCGGCACAAGCCCGATATGGATTTTTGTTCTAGGTCACACTTAACGATGCAAAAGGCATGACCTGGGTTGTGCTTATCAAGAAGAAAGGTGTGATTGGGTTGCATATTTCAGCCAAATTAGTGTGACTTTGTCAGAATATAATATTTTTTTGAAAAATATTGCCCACTTGGGACAAGGGGCAGACACTAAGGCAAGGCTGGTTCATATGTGCCGTGAGGGGGTAAAATTTGTGACTGATGAAGGTACCCAATAAGAACAAACTAGTAGACACACCTGCAAAATAAAATATCCAAATGGATCAACTAAGTCGAGTCACCAAAACTTTAGTGGGGATTTCGCCCATACTATGTGCAAAAACACCAACCCTAGATTGTGTAGATCATATGGTAGAGTTCAACAATAATAAAGGGAAGAAAAAAAACAATAACGGTATTTTTAGATTTTTTCAAATATATAATACTAACTAACAAACATAAAAGCATTCATACCTTTTTATAAAATATGGGCCATTGTAGCTATCCAAGGAAATGGTTCCACAACTCCACAGTTTCGTTTTCCAACCTCTTCCATGAATGGTTGTCAAATGAGGAATGGATCGAAATGGGTACAGATCTAGATCAACATACACTGTGGGAGGTGAGATGGAAAGATATGGGAATAATGACAGAAAAGTGAATGATGTGACTGAGACCAAATGGAAAAAAGTTGACCAAAAGTGTCGCTAAAAAGTGTTTTATGAGGGGCCTTCACAATGTATTTCTAGGATGGTCCAAGTGTTTTTTACCAATGGTATTTTATTTTCCATGGCATTTATCTATGGTTTTTTACCCTTTCTCATTTTTAGGGTTTTTTTTGTCCTTTTTGGAGAGAGTGAGGATAAATCACAATAAATGCTCAACATCCCTTCATTTATGGGGAAGGAATAATAATGTTTTGGACCAAATTTAGTGGATTTTTAGTTGCGAAGGTCAAAATTGTTAGATTTTTTAGCATTTAAGCTATATGATGTTAGGATAATATCTAAGATAATAACAACCACAACAATCAATCTCAAGATACAATGAACACAAAGATTTTCCTCGAGGAAACCATAAAGGAGAAAACCCAGCAACTTCCTCAGAGATAGAATCAGCACCAAAAGTAAAATCCAAAGATAGTAAGATGATCTCCTTACAGTAGTACTCTCTCTCTCTCTCTTATCCCACCTTCTTCTCTCTATCTCAGTTATGCGCTACAACTGAGTGTGAGTGAATGTGTATGAATGTGTGTTAAATAGAGAGGACTCCTCTCTATTTTTACTAATTCCTGACTTGACAATAACTCACTAGGGTCAATTTCTCTAGGAGAGTCTAATAAAAATAGGGCCCCACAACTGTAGGGACTTTAACCCTTGATCAATAAGGAGGGTTATACTCTATGACTTTACATGACTTGTTTAAATCATTGAATCTCCAAATAAAAACATTGGGGCATGACATGACTCAATTACATTACAGATACTTCTCAGAGTAAACATTGGGGTACAATACATAAGATATACAAGTGAATACATTCCGAAGTTACAAATACATCAACACTCCCTCTTAACTAGGAAGTTATTATATCAACACAATTATTTGGTACAAGTCTTCTTCTCTGTATCATCTAGATCATCATCAAGTTCGGATCATCACTTGATATGGAGCATCACTGGATCATCATCATATTTGGATCATCACTCATATGGATCGTCACTGGATCATCACTTAGATGGATCGTCACTGGATCATCACTTGATCTGGATCGTCGCTGGATCATCATCAAGTCTAGATCATCACTTGATCTAGATCATCACTAGTGCTATCTCATTTATACTCATCATAGGAATTTCTGCAGAGCCAACCCCTTTTCATGTTGGTTGTAGGGCTATCCTTCATGTAGGTATTCATCGTCTTCAGCACTTATATCTAACCACGGAATGAACCATGTCAAAAAGGCCTGCCCAGCACTTACATCTGACCATGGGAGGAACACATCCAAGAACCATGTCATAAATGCACACCCAACACTCACATCTAACCATGGGATGAACACATCCAAAACCAATGTCAGAAAGTCCCAACACTCACATCTGACCTCATCTTGTCAAAAAGGATCTACACTTACATCCGACCTCATCATGTGAGAAAGGCTCTGCACTTACATCCGACCTCATCATGTCAAAAAGGCTCTGCACTTACATCTAGCCTCATCATGTCAGAAAGGCTTTGTACTTACATCTAACCTCATCATGTCAGAAAGGCACTACACTTACATCTGACCTCATCATGTCAGAAAGGATATGCACTTACATCCAACCTCATCATGTCAGAAAGGTGCTGCACTTACATCCGATCATGTGGGAACACATCCCTCAATCACATCAGAATGGATCTGCACCGATCATGTGAGAACACATCCCATAATCACATCAAAATATCTCTGCACTGATCATGTGGTAACACAAACCACAATCACATCAGAGCATCTCTACACTTATATCTAATCATGTGGGAACATATCCCTCAATCATATCAGAATGGCTCTACACTGATCCTATGGGAACACATCTGTCAATCACATCAGAATATCTCTGCACTGATCATGTGGTAAAACAACCCAGAATCACATCAGAGCATATCTACACTTATATCTAACCATGTGAAGCTCACCCTTCCACCATGTCCGAAAGGAAAATGGGCACATCAATTCCCTTTGGAGGGAACCTCGATCTAGAGAACACCAAGTTTCTCCCTGAAGTACTCAAAATTTACTCTGGCTAATGTTTTGGTTAATAGATTAGCTATCCACTCATCCGTCGCAACATACTGGAGCTTCACTACTCTTCTCTGCACCATATCATTGATATAGTGATACTTGATATTGAAATGCTTTGCCTTTTCATGGAACACTGGGTTCTCTGACAGATTCACAGAGATTTGGTTGTTGCAATATATACAAGTAGCATCCATCTGGAGATCAAATAAACCAAACAATATCTTTCTCAGCCACACTGCCTCACAACTAGCCAAACAAGCTATAACATACTCTGCTTTGATTGTACTCAGTGCCACACAAGATTGCTTCTTTCTAAACCAGGATATCACACCTGATCCCATAGTGAAACAACACCCTGAAGTGCTCTTTCTATCAATGGAACTTCCTGCCCAATCTGAATCCACACAACCTTCCAGGTTAATCTTTTGATTCACCTCATACTTGAGCCCATAATCAGCTGTACCCTTTAGGTACCTCAAAATATGCTTTGCAAAAATCAAGTGAACATGTCTCAGGTCCATCAAGAACTGGCTCAATGTGTTCACAACAAAGAAAATATCTAGTCTCACACTCGTTNTGTACCCTTTAGGTACCTCAAAATATGCTTTGCAAAAATCAAGTGAACATGTCTCAGGTCCATCAAGAACTGGCTCAATGTGTTCACAACAAAGAAAATATCTGGTCTCACACTCGTTAGGTACATCAAGGACCCAATCATCTGACGATACATCATAGCATCAATCGCTTCTGATGAAGCATCACTCAATAGATTCAGGTTTGATGCCATAGGTTTGGTCATGGATTTGCAGTCCATCATCTCGAACCTATTAAGGATATCTACTGCATACTTCCCTTATCCTAGGGAACCTCCATTTGCATTCTGCCACACCTCCATGCCTAGAAAATAGTGCATCATACCCAAGTCCTTGATTTCGAACTCGGTAGCAAGCTTCCTCTTTATATCAGCAATCAATGCATCCTCACCTGTTACAAATAGATCATCTACATACAGTAGGAGTATCACTGGGTTCCCTTCTTCAAACTTGTAGTAAAGGTTGGAATCTGCTTTACTCTTAGTAAATCCCAAACTAGATAGGAAGTTGTCAATTATGCCGTACCATGTCCTGCGTTCCTGTTTCAAACTGTACAGGGATTTCTTTAACTTACACAAATGAGTCTCTATGTCATGTTTCTAAAAACCGAGTGGTTGCTCCACATATACTTCCTCTTCTATTACACCATTCAAGAAAGTTGTCTTGACATCCATATGGTGTACTTTCCACTTCATTCCTGCAGTTAAATCAAGTACTGATATGATGGAAGTATATTTGGCTACAGGAGCAAAAGTTTCTTCATAATCTATTCCTTCTTTCTGGGAGAACCCNCCACTTCATTCCTGCAGTTAAATCAAGTACTGATATGATGGAAGTATATTTGGCTACAGGAGCAAAAGTTTCTTCATAATCTATTCCTTCTTTCTGGGAGAAACCACGAGCCACAAATATTTCTTTATATTTCTCTATTCTACCAACTACATCATGCTTGATCTTATAGATCCATTTGGAAGTCACAACAGACTTCCCCTCTGGTCTTGGCACAACATCCCAAACATCATTCTTCATGATTGATTGATACTCTTTGATCATAGCATCCTTCCTTTCTCTCTTTTCTGCTGCTTCTTCATAGTTGGAGGGTTCTTTATCAATGAAGTCACATAATAGGGCTACATAACTGAAGCAGGACCTAGTTTTTTTCCTTTCTCTGTGTATCTCTTCTAGAGCCCCATATCTTTCTTCACCTTGGATAGCTTCTCATACCCAAGCAGGTTTCCTCTTGTGAGATAAAATCGTTGTGTTTGTATGCCCAACCCTTGTGATGGATATATTATATTATATCTCCAAACACAACGATTTTATATCACCAAGAGTCCCATGCCCTAGGGAGACCATTCAAGGTGGTCATCACAAGTTCTCCATTCTCTACTTAATCATCTACCGTTTCCAGTTGTTCCTTGATCTGAGAGACCCTTGTAAAGTTAATTGTAGTAATATTGCATCCCGCTATATGCAAGTTGCGAAACAGGAATTGTGGAAGGGAATTATGGAATGACAATACAAGAATCCTGCATCCCGCAAGTTGCAGAAAAGGTGTTGCAGAAAGGTGAAAATTGGGGAATGACGGAGACTGAAGAAGGAAGATCTTGCAAAAGGGAAATATATATGAATTAAAGTTATGCATTGAATATTTCAATCAGGAATTCACAAGGGTTTGGAGATATAATATAATATATCCATCACAAGGGTTGGGCATACAAATGAGAAATAAGAACTCATCTAGAAAATATTCAATAGGATGAGATTCCTCAATAGTATGGGTAAGGTAACTCATTAGCTCAAAATAAATTAAAGATTTCTTTTAGATATACCCAGAAAACTCTAGGTCAAATTCTTGCAGGGTAATAATCCAATGAGAATACTTCCCCCCAATCACTTGATGATTAAAAATGTAGTACATGGGATTGAGGTCATTGAGAAAAATTGTTGTGTGGAGAAAAATGTAGTGACAAAATATTTGTACTACGATGACTGTAGCCAAAGCCAACTTCTCTACATGTGAATAACATGTTTTGGAGTCAGCAAGACTTTTAATAAGGGAATAGATCACATGTTATCAGTTCTCATTGTCTTCTTGTACTAATACAATACCAATGGTATAAGTAGATGCAACAAGATAAAGGCGTTAATATTTTGTATAATTAGGAGGATGTAACACAATTGCATGGGTGATAACATGTTTGAAATTACCAAATGCACGTTGAGCAATCTCATCCGAGCCAAGAGGAGATTCCCTTTTCAATAACTGTATAAAACCATGTGTTTTCTCTACATCATTATATACAAAACGATGCAAGAAGTTTTCCTTCCCTTCTANGCAATCTCATCCGAGCCAAGAGGAGATTCCCTTTTCAATAACTGTATAAAACCATGTGTTTTCTCTACATCATTATATACAAAACGATGCAAGAAGTTTTCCTTCCCTTGTAAACTCTGAAGTTTGGTAATTGTTGTTGGTGGAGGTAGGGCTAAAATAGCCTTTATTTTTAAAGGATAAATCTCTATGCCATCATTGGAGACAAAAAAAACCAAGCAATCGTTCGGCTTCAACACAAAAACACATTATTATGGATTCAGGAGAATGTTATAATGACAACATCTAAGGAAAATAGATCTGATATGTTCAACATGATCTTCTCAGCTGCAATGAACATAAATAGGATAATAATTAAATAAGGTTAATAATTAAATAAAATAAAAATTGTTAATTATTATAGTAGCAGCTATTAATGTGAAGGGACATAACTCTTCATTATGAAACACTCAAGCCATATTAAAGGCGAGCTATGTTGTAATATCCTATCATGTTTTTATCTATCCAATTATGAATATATATTTGTCATATTAATGGTGTATCCAATATTCCAGGTGTTCTAGTAATATTGTTTGTGTGAAGCGAATAAATATTCGCTTCATTTGGTATCAGAGCTATATGGCCCTTTGCCATTATTTACACTTAGTGTAAATTTATTTTTTAGGGTTTCCCTAAAATATTGGACATTGTCAAAAAAAAAGAAAAAAAAAGTAAAGAAAAAAATGGATAAAAAAGAAAAGATAAAAGTGAAACAAAAAAGAGAGGGTAAAAGTGAAACCACACCTGGTTTCTTAAAGTGGGTTTGGGTTTGAATATAAAAGTGCATAATAATTACTAGTAAAGAGCAAGTGATATTTGAACTTAGGTGGGGAATATAACACTCATTCCTCCCAACCACCCAACCTACTCACATTTTACAAAACTCAAGGAAAAAAATGCATAATAATTTCTACAAAAAAAACAAGTGATATTTGAACTTAGGTGGGGAAGGTAACACTCATTCCTCCCAACCACCCAATCTACTGCCATTTTACAAAAGTATTGGAAAAACAAAATTAAGGACTACAATTTGGAAAGTTATATATTATTTTATATAACTTGAGTTTAAAAATAATAATTATTTTTATTTTTATTATTTTATTAAAATAATAATTATTTTTGGAAAAAAAAAGGTTATTTGACCTAACAAGAAATAGTCGAAGAAAATGTTTTCCAAAAGAGACATATTGAGAATTATTACAGCTTTTGTATCTACCCTTGTAGAAGAAAAGGAGACAAAAGTGAAGTATAAACATAGTCACAAACAATGGCTACTACATATTCGAAAATGAAGGCATAACTACAAAAAACAGTGGATGAGTTAGAACAATATAAGGTGATCAATAAAAGTCTACAAGCTGAGGTTGAGACACAAAAGTGGTTGAAAGAATGGAAATATATTGAGAATCACCGCTTATGGAATCAAAATCGACAGCTAGAACGAACCATAAGAGATAACAAGAAAATGTTATCTGGTCAGGATAAAGAAATATCATGTTTAAAAATTCATAATAAAAACCTAGAAGACCAGATCAAAAAGTCAAAAAATGACAACAATCACCATATGGATGCGATAATGAATTAGAAGAAGAAATAAAGTATCTAAATAAACTCATCATGGAAAAAGATGCTAAATTGGCGCAAGTTTGGATGAAGTTAGAAAATCAAGAAGTAGAGGTACATCATCATAAACAACAAAAAGAAAAACTCCAGTAGTAGTATGAGAAGACTAAGAAGACACATAAGTTAGAACTGACAAAAGTCAACAAGGTTTTATCAAGCCATTTTGAAGAAATTTTTAGATTAAGTAATCATAACAAGACACTAGTCACAAAAATTAAGAAGTTGAAAAGTAGTCGAAAGACATAACAATCTATGGAAGACATTGAAGGAAAACTTCTAAACAAACAAGGAGGAAACCACCGTCTCAGAAGGCATAATGAAGATCTTAAGGAACAACTTAAGAAGTTTGAAGATGACGGAAAATCACATGTAGAAGTGATTAAGAAGTTTCAAAATGATAACATGCAGTTAGAAAACAAGTTGGAAAATATACAGAACGAAACCTTAAAACCTCAAGAGACGAAAACACAACTTTTTGCNGTGATTAAGAAGTTTCAAAATGATAACATGCAGTTAGAAAACAAGTTGGAAAATATACAGAACGAAACCTTAAAACCTCAAGAGACGAAAACACAACTTTTTTCTCAGATCAATGTTGAAAAGATGACATTCATAAAAGAAAATGACATTGTGAAAATTCCATATCGACACCCCAACCATAAAAATATATATTCTAAAAAGTGGGAAATGTTGAAAGATAACGGTACCAATGTGATCAAATCTCTTAATGCTAGATTAGTATGGAATGCCAACAGTCCACAACAAATGAATTTAGGATGGATTGATTCGTACACATATCAAAAGTTTTGCTCAACTCTTAGTAGTTCATATCGACATGTCTCGTCAGCTGTGACACCACAAAAAATGATGCAAAAACATTATAAGGCTTTGAGGACAAAGCCTTTATATGGGAGTGGCAATGTAACGAACATAAATAGGATAATAATTAAATAAGGTTAATAATTAAATAAAATAATAATTGTTAATTATTATAGTAGTAGCTATTAATGTGAAGGGGCATAACACTTCATTATGAAACACTCAAGCCATATTAAAGGCGAGCTATGTTGTAATATCCTATCATATTTTTATCTATCCAATTATCAATATATATTTGTCCTATTAATGGCTTGTCGAATATTCCAGGTGTTCGAGTAATATTGTTTGTGTGAAGTGAATAAATATTCGCTTCATTTGAAAATGTAACAAACATAAATAATAACAACAAACAATATATATATATTAAATATCAATATTAATTATTAATATTAATATATATTGATATCAATAATTAATAATTAATAAATGATTATTAGTAAACTATTTTAAAGTGACGCGTCCTTTCATGCATGGTATCCAAAGTGCCTTTACAATTAATGTATATATGGCACTCACTTTGTAATCTTTTATCATCATTCATCTTTAATATTTATTTAATATTTTCAATATGGAATTATTTTCCATTAATTGATTATTCAACTGAGTAATCATTGAGAATATCTGGATACGGATATTACATTGGTATCACAGCCAAGCCTTCCTAGGGCTTCTGCTGATCTTCGGCTTGTGGAAAAAATGTTCAGGTTTCTTGAATTTAGGCCTTTGACCTCACAGTGGCTTTTAGCCATCCATATTCAAAATTTCTCTGGTAAAAATTGGGTTTTGACCAAAAATTGGCCTTTGGCCATTTGAATTTCATTGAAGAAGTATTAATTCCACTCGAAATATGAAGCAAGAAGGAGAAGGAAAAATGAAGAATAAAAAAAACATTAAAAGAAAAAGATTTATGAAGAATAAAAGAAAAAGAACTATCAACAAAAGAAATAAAAGGGGAAATGTTAAAAAACATAAGTTAAAAAGAAAAGTTAAAAAATATGTTCAAGGTTTCCTTGAATTTAGGACTTTGACCTCACAATGGCTTTTAGCCATCCATATTTAGAGTTTCTCTGGTAAAAATTGGGTTTTGACCAAAAATTGGTCTTTGGCGTTTGAATTTCATTGAAGAAGTATTATTTCCACTCCAAATATGAAGCAAGAATGATAGGGGAAAATGAAGAATAAAAAAACAAAAAAAAATTATCAACAAAGAAATAAAAGGGGAAAAGTTAAAAAACAAAGTGAAATAGCCCATGGTTTTATGAAATGGCCCATGGTTTTACTTACAATATTTAAATTATAAACTAGTTTTATAAAATATGCTTTGAGGACAAAGCATCATGAACTGGAAGGCAATGTAACAAACTTAAATAAGAAGATTCGATCAGGTGACTCATCAGTAGTTATCTTTGGGAAAAGCACGATTAAGAACCCTAAAATAGAAACAAACACTAATTGTCCTCTGCTTCTCTATCACATGAACATTATTAGAAACCCATTCTATCAATTGTACGAGAAATATGAACCCATATTTAATAATTTTTCAACTTCTACCTTAACAGCGGAAAATTTTCTTGGGTGTACTTTTCAAAAAAAAAATCCAGATTGGCTTGGTGTTAGGGTATGTTTTGATTTCATGAACTACGATAGAAGGATCGATCCCTAACATTTCTTCAGAACTCCAGAAGAAGACATCAAAATAATCTTTAAATATGGTTGTGTAAATCGCAATTTCATAAGGACAATACCTCTTTCCCAAATGGAAATGTTCAACAATGCCTAGTTTCACTAATATGTCTATTGGAATAGTTTAAGTAATGTTTCTCAAATTTCCCTCTGAAATAGTGTTATGTGTAAGAATAGGTGACTGAGGAATAGACAAGATTAGAAGAAACAAAAGATTCAAAGTTATTTTCTACCAATTGTAAATTAGGGAGGGACGAGGATCGATGATTATTGCCCCACTAAGGCAGTATAACAAAACCTTGTGATTAGAGTCTCTTTTAGCTTCTTTTTTAGCATCCACTATCACTTTTAGTGTATTTTTCATCATTTTGGGGACAAAGTGGACACTTTTAATGGCGTTATTTGTGTGCATTTTTAAAACTTGGTGCTATTTTGGATGATAATTAGCATCCTAACTAGCATCCTAAATTCTTTCCTGATTAGCATCCCAATTAGCATCCCAATTAGCATCCCAATTAGTGCCCCATTTTAAAAGTTGATGTTAATTAGCATCCCAACTAATGTCTCAATTAGCATCCCAATTGGCATCACAATTATCATCCCAATTAGCATCGAAATTAACGTCCCAATTAGCATCCAAAAACATCCCATATAACGCCAAGAATAGCCTTCAAAAACCTAAGACATTGAACTTCCTCATGCGACATTTAGGGCCTCAATAATCATATTCATTACATTGACGCACATGTAATACATGCATGCCAAACATTCTCTTTACAAGGATTTCATGTTGGTTTCATACAAAGTGCATGGTCCATGATCACTAAAAGCCTTTTTTAGACCATAAGAAATCAGTGACCATGTTTAAGCCATCAAGAACCATCCTCAGTGTATGAAAACTTAAATTGGTGACCATGCAACACATGTAAGCCAAAAATTATCTTTATAAGTATGTGTGGTGACTTTTGACCATGCACTTTAAGGCCGCATAGGGTCTAAGGCCATATGAGTTTTTTAAATAAGTTGTTCATGTCATGAATCTCCATTAGTAGTGATTCCTAGGAAAATAGTACAATTGGTTGTAGTTCATTTTCTATGTTAACATCATGGTAAGGTTACATTCAATAGCATTCATTGTCCCCTTAAATCTTTATTTATGGCAATTGATGAGCTTTAATAAAGAGTTATCATTTATCTTGAGGGTTATAAATATATTCATCATTGTTTTACACAAATGATTAAGCTTAAAAATCCATATTATGGTATACCATACTAGGATATGGAAAGTTATAGAAATAAGTTTCCTTAAAGTCTGATGCAAACAAACTACACTGAGTGAATTTTTTTTACATTTAGTGTCTAAGCTAAGCCAAATAATCTATTTGATTCATATCCTTAGAAATATACTTATGATAATATTTTAATTCATATTTCATGCATTCCATCCCTGTGTCATTTAGTACTCACTCTTTTTATCCATCTCTTCACCTTAGATGATAAATTTTAAAAAAAAAATTTACATTAAATTTGAAAAACTAAAAACTAAAATGTGTGCATTCCATTCATGTGTCATTTATGTGTGCATTCCATCCATGTGTCATTTATGTGTGCATTCCATCCATGTGTCATTTAGTACTCAGTTTTTTAGTCATCTCTTCACCTTATATTAAAATTTGAAACAATTCATTTTACACCAATTTAAAAAAAAAAAACTAAAAATATATCTGTGTGCACCAAAACATGTGAAACTGTCTGTGATTGGCATCATGGTATTCATTTGTTTCACCATCGACTTTAGCGGGGTGGAACATAGTGAATGCAAGCAGAATGTGGTGTTGAGGGTTTATATCATCCTTGGCAGATTCACATGGATAAAAGAACAGACCCCTCACAGTTTCCTTCTATTGGCATTGTGGTCTTCAAGGTTTTGATCATGGACTTTAGTGGGGTAGCATATAGTGAAGGCGAGGGAAATGTGGTGTTGAGGGTTTATATCGTCCTTGGAAGCTTTGCATGGAGAAAATAACAGACCCCTCATGGTTTCAAATCTGATGTATTCAAACTCATGACTTGATTCAGAATTGATGCGGATGATGTTTGCAAACTAAGGTTTAATGGCTGAAATGGATTGNACCCCTCATGGTTTCAAATCTGATGTATTCAAACTCATGACTTGATTCAGAATTGATGCGGATGATGTTTGCAAACTAAGGTTTAATGGCTGAAATGGATGGCATCAAGATCTCATTCTAAAATTGATGAACCAATATTCACATACAAAAATATTTTTGGAAGGACATATCCCGACTACAGATTAGTATTGATGGCATATGCATCTCAATAAGATAAGATCATTAACGTAATGGGCAATGATCAAAACCATGAAACGTAAAATATACCCTTTAAAGTGGATATATGTGATAAAATTTGGATATATACACAATTGAACATTTTTGAATAGTGGGATGGATCTAAAGTCCTCAAATGGAGTCATAGGAAGAAATAAAGATCCTTATGTAGGTGTCCTAGGGAATTAGGAATGGAATTCTAGGGAAGAAGACAATGTCTTAGGCCCTAAAGAATACATTGAGGCACACATATCCATTGAACAATTCCTTAAAGCACCATACATGACTTCACAAGGGTGTCCATGGTGCTATGTATGCAATTCTTGTGTCTTTAGTTCCTTTGACATGGTCAATGTAGGAGACATAAATATTAGGACCTAAAGGAATTTTCTAGGCATCCAAGGATACAAAGGTTTCCTCCATAAAACATGCATGGCTTCCTGAGAGTAATATTAACCTCTGATTGAGGATGTTGGTGCCATTAGATTGTTTTGAGTAGTATGTTCACATGTCATGGCCTTGAGAATTATGTTGTAAGGAATAAGACCATGCCTTTGAACATAAGAAAATCATTGATGCATCAAAATCCATGAACAATGTATCGAAGCATCATGCATGACTTCATAAGGGTATTCATGGTACTATGTATCTATGTCTTGGGTGCTTCAACATGGTTAATGGAGGACATGTGAACCTTGGGCCCTAAAGGAAGCTTCTAGTCATTAATGGCTAAGACTATTCCTTCCACCAACCACAAATAACCTTTTAAGGGTATCAATGGCCTACAATTGAGGATGCAAGTACCATTAGGTGGTTTTGAGTAGTACACACATGTCTCAGTTATCGAGGATGTCATTATATGGAAGAATATGATGCCTTTGAAATTAAAGAAACCATTGAAGCATCTACAACCGTGATGAATTCCTTAAGCACCACATATGATTTCACAAGAGTATCCATGGTGCTATGTATCCAAGTCTTGGGAATTTGGGGCCATGGACATTATCAAGGGGAGATACTTGAACCAAGCCCTAAAGGAACAATTTATTCATATAGAGATGAAACAATAACCTTAAGCAACCACACATGGCCTCCTGATGGTATAATTTTCCTATGATTGAGATACCAATTTAATCATGTGTTTTTTTAGTAGTATCTACATGTCTCATTGTCTAGGAATGATGTTCTAGGGAATAATACAATGAATTTTTCCCTAAACAAATCATTAAGGAATCCATAACCATGAAAAATGTCTCTAAGAATCATGCATAACATCATAGAGATATTCATGGCATCATGTGTCCATGTCTTGGCGCCTTGGGGCCTTAGACATGGTCATGGGAAGAAACTTGATCCTTTGTCCCAAAAATAATCTTCTAGCCATATAAGCCTAAGAACATTGTATCCACCAACCACACATGGCCCCTTGATGGTATCATTTTCATATGAGTAATGATATTAGTTCCATTTACATGATGGTGCAACTCTATTATAAGAGTAATCAGCCACCATTTTTGGGTAGAATGGCTATGAACATAGACACTCATATGTGATGTCTTTTTCCTTCTCTACAATATATATTGGTGAAAATTGAGCCCATGAATGGTTGCACATAAAATATATAACATCGAATATTGTTATTATAGAATGGTGTGACTATCACATAACCACCACATATGCATCATGTATGGACACATAGATTTGGTTTCAGGTTCCACTTCCCTCATTTCTCGTTATTCTCCTTACATTGACTAATGAGTATGTATCTAGGTTTATCAGGTGTAATAATAATACTATAGAGTAATAAAATAACCTAGCATAAGAATCTCTTCATCTTTATATTTTAATCATTGTTAGATTTGTATTTTAGTTTTTTTTTTATTCCTCTATACCCTTAATATAGATGGATTAAAAAAAAACCTACTTAGTTCCATCTTAACTCTAGATATATCACATCTCAAGAGGGATAGAATCACCTAAGGTGCAACCATTTTTTACATTGCAAAAACTTGAATGCACAATTGTACCTAAGAGATTAGATCCCTCACTAAGTATGATAGATCCACCATTAAGTTGTTATTTTTAGAATAACTTAATTAATTTGTAAAAAAATTAAAAATTGATCAATCTTTTAGATCATATTTTACCTTTTCTCTAGGATAAAAGTATCTTAGATAAATTTTACTTCCATTATTACAAAAGTACTTCTAATTATACCACAAAACAAACCTTTAAAAAAATAGGTCAATTTTATTGTTCATTATCTTAATCATTAGCTAGTACATATTTTCAACTATACATTTTTTAAAATGTTAATATAAAAATAAATATATTCAACTAAAATCTTCAACTATACATTTCTTGAAATGTTAATATACAAAATAAATATATTCAACTATTCTTCAATTCTACATTTTTAAAATGTTAATATAAAAATATATATATTCAACTATTAACAATGGCTTCATTAAGTTTTTATGCAATGTAAGATCTAGAAATAATTTATATCATATTATTATGTTATGAATCANAATGTTAATATAAAAATATATATATTCAACTATTAACAATGGCTTCATTAAGTTTTTATGCAATGTAAGATCTAGAAATAATTTATATCATATTATTATGTTATGAAGCATATTTAAATCAGTTTACAATGAGAATGTTTACATATATTCAAAGCTAAAATATTTCATGATATTGTGTAATGCTATTATTGAACTTAACTATCATTATCTCTACATTGAACAAATTGTTTGTTTATAAATGGTTACTTCAAATTATATAAGATATTTTGGTTATCATTTTTATTATTAAAATGTTATTTTTTTAGTGTTTAATTATTAATGTTTTTTTATTTCTTAAATTGTAATTATCTATTTTTATTATAATTTGAGATTTTTGTTTTATAAATATTAAAAAGATTATATAACTTTTTAAAATAATTTGTGAATGTTTTAGAAACATCAATAGAACAAAAGAAAATAAAATTACCTTAGTTACTAATTTTTTTATAATTAGAAACATTCAGAATACAATAAAATTACCTTAGTCACTAATTATTTTATAATTAGAAACATTTAAAAACGATAGAAAAACTCTTTTTCCATCTATTTCATTTTCCCTTAGCACTGGAAGGGATATCTATTTTTCTGGCTTTCGACCTGGAGGAAGAAATTAGAACTCGTGTGCTTTTTATTGCTAGTGCTTTCTCAGGTGCAACGTAAACTGCAACCATTGCTAATGTTTAGGCTTTCACTCAGTCAACAGGTTCTGGGTTTGGGATATATACTCGCACATCATTCAGATCTGAAACTACTCAAAGGGATGCTATGCTACCACCTAGGTTTTTGGTGCTTCTACCCTTGTATCTGGTGATTGCTCTTTTGCCTCTGTTTCTGCCATGGTGATTTTGTTGATACATATGTGCAAAGAATAAGATTATGGAGGTGTTACTATTGGATCGATTTGGACCTGCGCAAATGAAGGTTTTCAGTTTATTTTTATAATCAATTGTTGTATTTTTCCTTCATTCAATGAAATTGTATTGTGTTGTGTTGATTATTATTTCTTATAATCGTGTACTCCATATTATAATTGTGTATTCCATCTTGCACAAGCTCATTTCTTGCTTGAAGAGCGCAAGAAAAAACTATCTATGATCAAGATGTCTATATAATAATAATAATAATAATAATAATCTATTTTTAAGGTCACCGCCAAGCGAGACACCAAATTGGTGTATGAGACCCCCTTGTTTGTGGGACAAGGGACCCCCCTTTGCGCAGTGATTTAACTGCTAAAGTCTACAGAGGTGTACATACACTACCCCCCTCTGGATTTGAACCCGTGACCTCCTAAGAGGAAACACATGCTCTTAACCATTAGGCCCACTCATGCTGTACAATATGGCTAACCGGATTGTAGTCCCTGGAGTGTGAAGGGAATATAGAAACTAGTACACATCCCTATGCTTGGTTATGGAAATAATTAAATGCACGTTCCTTGTGGATACTAAACAAGATTCACTGATGTTTTGTACAAAAATCTTGGCAAAAGAATTAACACGGAAGATTAAGCAAAAGATTTAACTGAGAAGATAAAGCAGAGAAGGAAATTTGGACATCATGGTTTTAGGTCCCTTCTCAGCAAGTCATCACCATTCTTCTTCTTATTATTATTATGAAATAAATGGTATCTGTGTAATTAATGATATATTAATATATTGATCAGTAATGGATATATATCATTTTTGAGATTTATGTTATTATATATATAGATTTTTTTTTAATTCAATAGTATAAATTTTAATATGAAAATGTGTATAGATCTCAAATTTTAAAAATTTAGTTACCAACAAATATTCAAAATTAATCATTCAATTTTTTTTAATTAATTATCAAAACATAAAAGACTAAAGATTACAATGAATATATATTGATGTGCTCAATGTGCCTGAGGATAACATTTTACTACCAATTAATTGAAATACTATGGGATACTGAATTTTAAGTTCTTATCAAATGCATTATAGAAATGATTTGACCATCAATACAAAAAGCAAACTATTTCAACATCTCTAGTTTTCAGTCATAGAGAAAATCTTAACTTTAATTTATAACATTTTACCTATATTTAGCATACTAAAATAATTGTAATGTGTAATTAATATTATAAATAAATTCATCTAATAAATATGTAAACTACAATTTTAAGAATTTTTAGGGATCAATAGTTATAAATTATTTAAGACAACAATATAGTTTTTCTTGTTTTAATATATTAAATTATTGAATTTTGATAATGAATTAAAATTATATATTAAAATCAACAATTTTGTGTAAATTTCTATTGTAAAATTAATATTATCATTATGTTGACATGATGATATAATAAATAATTAATATAAATAAATGATTTAGTAATTATGTTTGAGTTTTGTTATGAAGTAAGAAATTTTTAATTTTTTTAAATTGTAAATGAAACTCTTAATCAAGAAATAAATGTTATAATTATTTAATAAAAGGAAGAAAAAATTTGTGCAAATTTGGAAGCCAAAATTGACACATATTTGGAAGTAACACATGGTACAAAACGGGATGCTAAAGTGGTAGAAAAAATGGAAGCAATATTGGATACTACTTTGGATGCTAACATTGTGCAATTAAGGATGAAAATATGGCGCTAATGGAGATGTCATTTAAGAAGAAAAAGAAGACACCCATTCAGAAGAAAAATAGGATGTTATTTAGGAATCAAACCTTGACGTTGTTTAGGAAGCAAAGTTGGATGCTATTCTGGAAGCACAAAAATAGACGTTATTTTGGACGACATAAAGGATGCTATCTAGGAAGAAAAAAAATAGATTTTTTGAGAAGATTTAAGGTTTTTCCACGACATGTCCCATTTAGCGTCTAATTTGACCACTCAATGTAAAACAAATTACACTAAAAAGGGACGCTAAACAGGATGCTAATTCCAAGATTTGTTGTAGTGAGGTGACTCATCCAAGCACATTATTTTCATAATAGACTCATCGGAAGGAAAAATATGTAGGATATAGTCCAAATACGATGGAGGAGAGTCTAACTAATATGGTAGATGATAAGGATTTGATGATACCAAAAGGTGATTGGTGGTATAGCAGTCATGAGATGTGGATTCGTTTGCATGATAAATGGCATCAGGTGAAATAGGGGATGTTGAATCATCAATTTATTTTCCTTTTAATAAATTTTTGTTATGCGTAGAAATTAGGTTGATTGTAGCAACCTATGATGGAGTAAAGGGAAAAATCCCATGACTAAAGAGTTTTTAAGGAGTCCTGTTCCTACATTCTGATATTGAGGGATGGAATTTCGCAAAAGAGGAACATGATTGGCATAGTTGGAATTAATATCAGGGGAGAAAAATCAAGTTGGTCGATGATAAGAATATGTACTTGGTGAGGAGACTAGACCAAATAGAATATGGAGGATGAAACTGCATTCATGGCATAGAACCAATGTCTTCCCAATAAAATATTGTAATACTAAGGTGCATTGAAAACAATAGAGAAATATTCCCCCCGAATTCTATAGACAAATATGACAACAATCCATATGGTTGAATTACATGACTGTCGAAATATTTTAAAGTCATTAGTGAATGGTTGACTTCAGGAGAGCCAATGACTCTCTAATAGGATAGAGACGTGATTGAGGTCGAGGAACCTTCATCCAAAATGGTATAATGGATATTTTTCTCCAGATAATTTTGTAGCAATTTGGAAATCAAGTTGGTGAGAAATCCTCAACTTCAAATGTTCTATATTAAAAGTGATGGTGTTATAACTCTCTGGATCTATTGAACCAAATAATGAAAATAGGTTTTTACATTTCATTGGAAAAGTTTGGAGTACTTTGAGAGTAGAGATAACACATGGTGCCTGAGCCAAATATTCAACAATGTTGTAATATTTGGAAGCACGTGCACTAGGATGGAAAAATGACTTGTGAATGGTACTCTTTGGTGGACACAACACTATGTTAGAAACTATTTTTTTATTTGAACAACATTAGCCGGAGGAGGACTAGAAGGGAAATATTTATCAGTATTAACCCATTCAATCTTATTTTTTGTAGGTAAGTCATAACTCTGTGACCAATTTGTTAGGTTAACCATTTCACTAGACATTTTTTCACCTCTTTGGTCAAAGAAGAAGAACGCCCATGTAATGATTCATGATTAATTAATTGTTTTTGTGTAGGGAAAGACCTAATGAACACTTTCGGTGTGGATGTTCCCTTAAAATTTTTATTAAACTCCTTTTCATAATGAAATTCTTTTGTAAAGTGGTCACCTGCGCATATAAGGCAAGGAAATTTATCTTTTCTCTTAGGCTTTGATTCAACATCAATGGTTTGTGTCTTGATTTTCTTCTGATGGTTCATGAGATTTTTTTATTTCCTTTACCCTTTTTCTTAGCCCCAGGTGATTGTGAAGATTGAATCGCATTCACATCAACAGAAGAAATAGGAGTGGAACTAGTCTTAGGATTTGGAACAATCTGATTAGATGAATAGGCTTAGAAACTATGTTTTTTTTTTTTTTTTTATCTGTAGATTGTGTTTGTGTGAAACCAAAATTCCATCAGCAGGAGGTTCAATGGAACGTATTGAAGGATATGTGGTGGGATGAGAAGCATTTCGAATCAAGTCATGCATAGTTCTAGACTAGTAATAAACAAAGTCTAAATACTATGCAGGAATAATCATTTGTTCTTTCATAATATAAAATCCCATCGCAACATCCCAAGAAATGAGTGGAATAAATGATTTTTTAAACCAATTAGCTAATAGTTGATCTGGAATAGGAGCCTTAATAAATCTATATGGTTGTATCCACTCATGAATGTGATCATAAATGTGAGTGGAAGTAGAATTTCAAACTGAAGTTAAAAGGTATGTACCTGTTTCACATCTAATCAGTAACTGGACATGTGTAAGAAATGATATTGGAAGGGAATTAAAGTCACAAAATGAGTGTTGTGCAAGCTCAATATACCATTTGGTTGATATCCTAGTAATATTTCATTAGAAAATCTTCAATCGTATAGAGTCATCCATCCATGAGTTCAATGAACACCAAAGATTGAAAGTCGTAACTTGATTTTTGAGGTCTTCCCCTTGTTTTTCATCAAATTTAGGTATATATAATTCTATTTTGAACTGTATATGGGCCCAAGAAGGATCATGCAAAATGAGATCATTTATAAGTTTCGACAATTTAGGAAAATCTAATATTGCAAAAAAAGGAAGTTGCATATTAGGTTGTATGTAGTTATAGTATTGATAAGGAATTGAAACACCAATAGGACCATATTTCAGTTGTGGTTGTACACTATAGTCGTATTGGCCACCCACATACAGTTGTTGTAAATTGGAGGATTTTGAACTAGAAGATTAATTAGTTAAGCAGGGAAACCCCTTATTGAGGGACATATCCTATAGTGGGTCGTAAACATTGATTAGTAATACCAATTAGATAAATCACACCAGTATATACATTTGAGGTAGGTGGTTAGATATTAATTGAGTAAATTATCCCCAAGTAGGATATTGGGTACCTACAATAGGTTGTTGTGGTTTCACCAAAAAATGGTGTTTGTTGTTGTCCCCAATAATATAGTGGTGATTGAGTAACAATATATGGTTGCTAGACAACAGTGCCACTTGGTCCTATGGTGGAAGGAGTTGCACCAGACATATTATGAAAAGTAGGTGTGTATTGGATTTCCAACTATAAGTGGAGTAGAAGTTGAAGACTAACCTCCAATTAAATTCGGTAAATGTATAGAAGTCATGTATGAAATTCCTATCAAAGAATGAAAAGGTGGGGCTTGAACAGTTTAAGGAACTCTCACTATACAAACTCGTGGAGTAGAGTGTGTCCTTCTCCAAGTAACCATAGGTGATGGAGTAACATTAACACTTACAACTTGACTATAAGGAATCCCTAAGGAATTACCAAGGATATCACTTGGTAAAATGTATGGGAAAGGTCTTATAGTAGTTATCCTTGAACAATGAGTGAACTTCATTTATGGGGCTTTGGTAGCACTCGTAGAACCAAACATGGAAATATATTGACCTAACATTGCATCCCATAACGAGGTATTAGGACCAAACATAGTTGCTAATTTTGTTATTCCATAAGAGTACATGTCCAAGTGGTACTTTTCCTTGAAGTATTTCTTAAATTGTTTCCACATAATATTCCTTTCGTTGATCTTCTTCAATTTCCTAAGGTGATATCACAATATAAATTCTCTTCATTTTATATTGAATATAGTCATTCATGCCTTCATATTTACTAAGTGGTATTGGGCTTGTAAATACTTCCTCATCCCAAGAAGCCAAGCCTTGGCTTCTTGATTATAGCTTACCTCACCATCAAAGTAGTAGGTTTGGCCTTCTTAAATTCTCAATGAGAGATATTCTTGAAAGAAATCTTCCTCTTATTCCTATGAGATGAAGATATTGAAACTTCAATGTATTCTTTAGAGTTAGATTACTCAGTAGGAGAGATTTCTGGGGTATATGTCCTATCTCTAGAAATATTTCTTGAACTTTGGGAACTCTTGCACGAATTCCTCCTCTAACTACTCCCACACTTATCCTGGTTTTTTTAGTTATTCTGATGGTTAATATTCATCTAAATGTCTATCAATTTTTGAAGCATAGTTGTAATAAATTGATTATGTTATTCTTGAGATTTTATTAGACTCTCTTTGTCTTTCTAGAACTTTGTAATTCCTCTGCTATGATCCTCATGGTTGTTGCAATGTCTGGGGGAGTCACTTGGTTTCTCCTACCATTGGATTCTATCTCTGCATTCCAAACTTCTAAGTTATTTCCCATTGCATCTATTATGTGCATCATCCATGATGATGACCTTCTTATCCCAAAAAAGACCAATGATTTCCCAAATTCATTAGACTAAATGTTGAACCTTAATTTTTCTTGTTAATCTGCAGAACATGTCCATAAACCTGTTTGTTAAATGCATTATATTTTCAGATAATTATAAAATTAACTTTCATGCATTTTGGGAACAAATCATATTGTCCATTTATTCCAAATTACTAAAAAATATTTATTACCCCTTCAAACTATAATTGTCCATAGTCAGGGTTGAACTTGAGAACTAATTTTATTTTTCAATTTAGACACCTTCAATTTGGATGCCAAAAATTATTCATTTTCTATTGATTTGCACAGATTTTATGCCAACTCACACCATTTTATTACTTGTGATACATAAGCAGTTCAAAATATGTGAGATGGTGGTTTCTTGAAACCATTTTTATGATAATGAATGCACATGAGGGAGACATGTTAACAAGGAAGTTTTTATTTCAAAATCCTTAATATTAATTTAACTATCATGGAATTTTTCGACCCTAAAGCACTATCAACTATAGATAAAATATACATGATATCCAAAGAATAACATGACTTATGAGAGTCTTATTTCATTTCTCACATCACATCACTATGGGGTGTCCCCAAAATTTGTTTCAGTATGCTTGAGGAAATGCTTTCGCATGAATACTTTTATGATCCTGAACAGAGAAGAAAGCACATGGTTGACTACTTTTATAATTACATGAGATATACAAAATCACTAGGTTTCTATTCGAATTGGTCAAAAAGAAGGCTCACTAAAACAAGTCAAATTCCCCATAGGTGCAAAAAGGACTTTCAAATACATGAAGATCCTCACAAATTAGATAAAGAAAGTGGGAAAGATAATATGTGGTGGAAAAGAAACTCATTCATGCTTTTGTATGGAGAAAAGGAAGGAGGATGATGTGGTAAAAAAACAAGGCAAGTTCCCCTAGACTAGCTTTTCCTTTTTGCCTTAAAACAATTGTAAAGCAAGGAAACTTTCACAAAAATCAAATATACGCTTTAAGGAACTAGGAATGAAGAGGACATGCTAAATATGTTTCTAGTATGATTACAAAGTGCTCCATTACCCAATTTAGAAATTATTGACTTCTAGGATCATGTAGAAGTCAACTAGCATAGAGAGGGAATCTAGGATTCTAGGAATAAGACAAAAATGATTTAATTTATTTCAGATATGGGTAACTATGGGTTGATTATTCTAACACCCCCCCTTAATCTAGACTTTATGAGTAAATATCAGAAATTTATAGGGCCTAGCAACAAGGCTTAGTCAGCTTTTTACATATTGCATGTCCATACTGTTTATGCCAAAAATTGTTTCCATACTACAAGAAAACAAGCCAACATAATCTCAAATATCTCAATAAAACAAAACAAATTTTTTAGGGTTTTTCAAGGTTTTTTGGTTTTGAAGTTTGATGACAAGAGGGAATGCATTCATAACCCAAATAAAAACTAAATCACAAGCATAGAAAAACTGAGATGGATAACATAATAACCATGTATCCAACAGAAAACAACACTGAATTTCATCCACAAATGGCAAGCACTACAAGCATAACAAATTTAAACCAACAATGAAATTACCACTTGAGTAGCTAAAACAAGCTATAAATGAAACCAGAGAACAAACTGAAGGGTAAATGGAGCATATATTTCATAATCAGTATTTCAAATACACATAAGAGTCATTTACTTAGCTTATGGACAAGTCTAAAGACCTCCTCTTGCCAGCCAAAAAATTGAACCCTTAGTCCTCTTTGTGACATATATTAATACTATCCTTCAAAATTTGGTTAAATATTAAACACTAACTACTTTTCAGCTTACTCATCAAAATAGTTCTATCAAAATAATAATTACAAAAATGAAATATCCTTCAAAACATAACTAATAATTGATTGTGTTAACAAGCTTCATAAATCTTTAGCTTCCTCTGCTAACAAGGCTATCCCTTCTAGGGCTTGGGCCTTTCTTCTAGCCTTCAGTTGCTCTGCTTCCATCTCTGCCATATTTCTAGTGAGTTCTTCATTTTGCTGCTGTAGATATTTTATGGTTTGTTTTAACATTGTAAATTGAGACTCTGTAATTCTTTTCCTTTTTAATGCCTCTTTTGAGACTGCAATCAAATCCTGATAGTGGCTATTCACCTCATCCGGATCCTCTCTGAGTCTTCTATTGGCCATAACCAAACCATCATTTGTCTCCTACATATATTCCACCTAATATTTATACTGTTTTACAGCTCTATATACATTCTGTTTTTCTGAATCAAATGCTTTATTTCCTGCTGTACTTTGCATCTCATTGAAAATCCATGGAATGTTTAGTCTCCTGTAGATTTCTTCATCTTCTAGCAGAAGTTATGTAGGATTTTCAGGAGAACTTAGGTTTTCTTTAGTCTCAGCTTCATAGGGAACATTTTCATCAACCATCAGCTTCTTTTTTTAGTGTGAAACTTCTATCTTACGTTCTTGTTGTTCCTACAACATTTGACTTCGTATCTCTAAAACTATATCAAATAGTTTGGTCTCAGTAAGGGAAGATTCTCTTTCTGATTTCATTGGCATTTTTCCTTTACTGTGACCCTTATCACCATCCATTTTTTCATCAGAGGAGGAGTCATCTATCACAGCTACTCCTTCTTTATTCAATTTAGGGTTTAGCAATTTCTTCATATTCAGCCTGACCTTGTTTCTAGGTCTAGTCTTTGGTCTCCACCCAAGAGCAAGTTCCCCTAACATTTTGAAATTTTTTCCCTGATGGGTGACTGAGGAAAATTCAATTATTTTTAGCTTCTTTCTCTTTGGTACTACTACCTTATCTTCCTGACTGTCAAATTCCTTTTTAGTGCCAACTTTAGTTTCACCAATAACAGGAAGTTTATCCTCCTCAAACAGGCATATCTCATCCTCTGATAAGACTGTGATTGGACTTTGTTTTTGGGCTTTAGTATCCTTTTCATCACCTAAAAATTTATCTACAAGTACAATCTTTTCAGCAACAAATGTCTCTGCTGGTGCATCATCCCGAACAAGCTCGATCTCCTTATTATCAAACTACAAATCTTTGCTCTCAATGTCATTTAAATGTGTTTTAGACTCACAATATTCTTTTGCAGGCTCTACAACCTCCTCCAATTTAATATTGTCTTCATCTTTAACCTTTATCTTCTGTCTTAGCTTTTTTATCAAGGTATGTCCTTTATCAGTTTGTTTTCTATTAGACTATCCTTCTTGACTATTCTGAAACCCTGACCAAAAGAGGAAATATTCCCAAGTTTTTCCTTTACTCTATAAAACACTATTGATAATGAGTTTGATAAGCCCATGGTGAAAAATGGGCTGCCTTGTATAATTTTGGTGTTCTTTGATTCTGCAAGACATCTTCTGCAGGCTCTTTAGAAAGAAGAAGGGAAGGTTCATCTTTGACTCATTACTGAGGTGTTGAAGAAACCTGAAATGGTATTTAAAAACAAAGGCATACCTTCCTTCACATGTAATATAACTTTGTAAAACCTTAATAGGTTCTACCCATTCAGGCCTGAAGTTATGGATGGGTACACCCTTACCCCAATCTGGAATTATACCAGGCAGTAGGTACCTTTGTGCATTAAAAATGAATGGCACTTTCTTAAACCACAGCTCTCCCTCATTTTTAACTCCTGTTGCCTCAGCTACCATTTCTTTGGTCAATTTGAATTTCAAAGTATCAAAAGATACAGTTTCTTTGTCATAGCACTGAGCAAACTTATGGGAGACCTTTGCATTGTATCCATTAATTTTCTTGAAAAATATCAACCATCCTGCATTTTCAAATAGCTCAGCACATTCTAGGAATTTATCTATTCAACTGAGATCAGTGGGCTCAGCCCTATTAGTTTTTCCACTCTTCTTCATTTTCACTATGGTTTGCAGCACCTGTCAATAATCTCATAGTCTATTTATCTTCAAATTTGCACATTTTTGGTAGTCTATTTATCTTCAAACTCTCACAGTCTTCCCTATCACCAACTTAGGAAATGTTTTGTACCAAGTTTCAACAATTTAACCTAATCATAGATTCGGGGACCTCCAATAGTTCTGATCTGAACTTTACTAACTTAAATGATGAATACTTTGATATATTGATTAATATCTAATCATTCAAATTCTATTGAGTGAGAAAATTCATGTATTTCCTTAGAATTTTTGACATTATGGGCTTTATCAGAAAATCCCCAAATTTAATAAACCCTATCAAATGTCACACGGAGTGCCTGCTCAAAATATTAATACAAGCATAAGAAGCCGATCCCTTGAAAGGTTAGGTGTCAAATTGCACGTTCCAGCTGTCTTCAACTGTCCAGATTACTTCGAACTATCACCACTGGGAAGCCCTAATTCTTCCTTCAACTGTAAAAACTCTGATTTCTCAGCAATATGTCTCCACCATGACTTTTAATTCCTTCATATTCTTCATCTTAGGAACATATTCCCGAAAATTCTGCCTCGTTCCACTCACTATCATCATTTGCCATGAATTTGCATACAATTGCCATGATCTCCCTCACACGATGACCATGCACCTATTTCAAGGATAATACTAGCAAAACACGTATCAAATGTGATAATTGATGTGGTTAACACCTCAGGAATGAAAACCCCAAAAAAATTGGACTGAAAAATGACTATTTTGGCACTCACGACTTTCTTGTAGCGCGCCAGTGTATTAATTTCGCTCTTGCGCTACAAGAAAGTCCAAACACATAATTTCATGTCATTTAATCACTAATCCAGTTTTAAGACTTGGTTTATATGATTAATCTTGATCTTAGTGTCATTAATGAAATCCTTAATCAATATACACCTTGTAGTACCCTTCAAGAATGAAATCCAAGCAAAATTTATAAAAGTGGGATTAAAAATAAGAAAAATCAAAATCATGAAAATTAAAAGCTTGAACTCAAAATTAACCTTTATAAACAAAATTTCCTAGAAGAAAAAATACTAGCAAGGTTCAAAAACATAAGTAAAAGCATATAACTAAGGAGGAAAAAATCATGACTTAACATCTGGCTCCTGCTACGGGATAAAGTCCTCCTTGTGAGGCTTCAAGAACCTGTAGACTAGTTCCTTTTTTACTGCTTCCTGCTAATCTGCAAAATTTCCATTGGGTTATGGAGTCCTTATTGTGTTTTACTTACACTAGTATAGACAATGAAAATCAAATCTCTTTCTTTGAGGAACCTTCCATTTATTGAATCAAATTGTAATCTCATTTCCAATGTAACCAGGAGAAAACTTCATCAACCCACCAAAACTTGTTTTCAACTCCGAATATATATAAATAAAAAATATTGGAAAAGATGAAGAGAAAAGATCTAACAACTTATACTCACTTTTATCAAATGGTGTCTCTAAAATAACAAATTTATAACTTAATATTGACTCTAAATAATCTGCCACTGGATCATAAAAATTTCCAAAAGTTACCTCTTCCTACTCTATGAAAAAGATAGGCTGTCCATAAGAATATTTTGTTCCATGAATATCAAGCAGGCATTGGCGATAAAAGATATTAGGATCAGCCTGGATTTGCTCTGGATTTTTTTGGATAGTATCATCAATAATGTCAACAATCTGAACCTCATTTTCCACACTGTCTCCAAATGGATAACTATCATGCATTGGCTTTGGCTGTTCAAGGATAATAGACTGAATGCATTCCTGAATCTGCTGATCAGATTATGACATATCACACACCTCACACATTTATGGGTCTTTCCTTTCAATTTCATCATCATATTTATTAAAAATTAGAGCATCTTCACAATGATTTTGAATAGTAGATTTAACATAACCATGAATATAAGCAACTTCTAAAAAAATGCGAACAGCCTAGCCTTCATCAATTTTAGTATCAAAACAAAATGGAATAGAATCTAATTCATCACATAATTCTTTTCTTGGAACCGTAATCTCTTCATCATAACAAGGCACATTCTGAGAAATTTCGAATGATGATGCTAAAGGTTCGTATTTTCCTTCAATACAAAGTTGATCTTTAACACAACAATGATTTTCAACAATTTGTTGAACAAGAGATTGATCTTCAAAAGGATCAGCATTCAAATGATTATTAAGACTGTTGAAATCATTATGAGAATATTCCAAACTATCTCTACTAATCTCATCACATGAATAATCTTCAACCTGACCTAAAACAACAACTTGATTATCATAATGATCATGGAATTCTTCCTTGACAACAGTATCTGAAAATGTTACCTCTTCATCTTCAACAATGTCTGAAACTACAACTTCTTCATGATATGTTTTCAATCCTTGACTATACTTATCATCATGATTTTTTGAATCAGAAATTGTATTATAAAAATCATCCTGCTCACAACAATCTTTAAAAAAGAATTCAGCCGAGAACACATACTTACAATGTTTTTTAAAACATATGTGGAATTATTTCAATGAGGAAATGCTAGCAGCAAGAAGAGAAAAATACCATTCTCGTGCATATTGCTCAAGTAAATACATGAACATCTTCATGAGCACATCTTCATGTTGTATATTTAACTGAGCCATATATTGATGAAATCTGATGAGGTGATCTGAAGGATTATCCTCTTTGCTTTTTCTAAACCGTGGAAGAAAATCTTCCCAAACGTCCATAGTAGGTACTAGATTTGGAAAACTTGGAACATTAGAAAAATTTAAAGGTGCAAACCTTCGAGCTAGAATGGCTTCCATGGACTTCGGCCTCTGCATCTTGAAATAGTGGAGTTGCTAATCGATTTGTCAAGATAGATTTTCTTTTTCCTCCTCAAAAAGAGGAAGGGGTGACAGTAGTTCAAATTAATTAGGGCTGCATAAAGCTGGGGATGACTGAAACCTTCTAATTCTTCTAGCTATTTTCAGTATCTATTCTGGGTCTGAAATACCCAACTGTAAAGGTGAAATAAGTCTGTTTCTAGTTCTAATTCCCCTATTAGCCACTGTGACAAACTGGTGAAAAGTAGTCTTTTAAGATTTGCTGGTTTAAGTTCACCTCTTAAAACCAATGAAATGATAAGTATCCTAGGGAAAAATATGTTTTCAACTTCGTTCCCCAGCAATGGCGCCAAATATGTTTATGCCAGAAATTGTTTCCAGACTACAAGAAAACAAGCCAACATAATCGCAAATATCTCAATAAAAAAAATAGAGTTTTTAGGGTTTTTCAAGGTTTTCTGGTTGTGAAGTTTGATGACAAGAGGGAATGCATTCATAACCCAAATAAAAACTAAATCATAAGCATAGAAAAATTGAGATACATAACATAATATCCATATATCCAACAGAAAACAACACTGAAGTTCATCCACATATGGCAAGCACTACAAGCATAAAAACTTTAAACCAGCAATGAAATTACCACTTGAGTAGCTAAAACAAACTATAAATGAAGCCATAGAACAAACTGAAGGGTAAATGGAGCATATATTTCATAATCAGTATTTCAAATACACATAAGAGTCATTTACTTAGCTTATGGACAAGTCTGAAGACCTCCTCTTGCCAGCCCAAAAATCGAACCCTTAGTCCTCTTTGTGGCATACATTAATACTATCCTTCAAAATTCAGNTTACTTAGCTTATGGACAAGTCTGAAGACCTCCTCTTGCCAGCCCAAAAATCGAACCCTTAGTCCTCTTTGTGGCATACATTAATACTATCCTTCAAAATTCGGTTAAAGACTAAACCCTAACTACTTTTTGGCTTACTCATCGAAATAGTTCTATCGAAATAATAATTACAAAAATGAAATATCCTTCAAAACATAACTAATAACTAATTTTGTTAACAAGCTTCATAGATCTTTAGCTGCCTCTACTAACAAGGCTATCCCTTCTAGGGCTTGGGCCTTTCTTCTAGCCTTCAGTTTCTCTGCTTCCATCTCTGCCATCTTTCTAGTGAGTTTTTCATTTTGCTGCTATAGATCTTTTATGGTTTGTTTTAACATTGTAAATTGAGACTCTGTATTTCTTTTCCTTTTTAATGCCTCTTTTGAGACTGCAATCAGCTCCTGATAGTTGCTATTCACCTCATCCATATCCTCTATGAGGCTTCTATTGCCCATAACCAAACCATCATTTGTCTCCTCCATATATTCCACCTGATATTTATAATATTTTACAGCTCTCTGTAAATTCTCTTTTTCTGAATCAAATGCTTTATTTCCTGCTGTACTTTGCATCTCATTGGGAAGCCATCGAATGTTTAGTCTCTTATATATTTCTTCATCTTCTGGCAGTAGTTCTGTAGGAGTTTCAAGAGAAATTAGGTTTTCTTTAGTCTCAGCTTCACAGGGAACATTTTCATCAACCATCAGCTTCTTTTCTAAGTGTGAAAATTCTATCTTACCTTCTTGTTGTTCCTGCAACATTTGGCTTCGTATCTCTAAAAATATATCAGACAGTTTGGTATCAGTAAGGGAAAATTCTCTTTCTAATTTCATTGGCCCTTTTCCTTTACTGTCACCCTTATCAACATCCAATTTTTCATCAGAGGAGGATTCATCTATCACTGTTACTCCTTCTTTATTCAATTTAGGGTTTAGCAATTTCTTCTTATTCAGCCTGAGCTTGTTTCTGGGTCTAGTCTTTGGTCTCCACCCAGAAGTAGGTTCCCCTAACATTTTGAAAGTTTTTCCCTAATGGGTGACTGAGGCAAATTCAATGACTTTTAGCTTCTTTCTCTTTGGTATTTCTACCTCATCTTCCTGACTGTGAAATTCCTTTTTAGTTCCAACTTTAGTTTCATCAATAATAGGAAGTTTATCCTCCTCAAACAAGCATGTCTCATCCTCTGACAAGCCTATGATTGGACTTTTTTTTGGGCTTTCGTATCCTCTTCATCACCTGAAACTTTCTCTGCAAGTATAATCTTTTCAACATCAAATGTCTCTGTCGGTGCATCATCCTGAACAAGCTCAATCTCCTTATTATCAGACTGCAAATATTTTCTCTCAATGTCATTTAAATGTTGTTTAGACTCAAAATCTTCTTTTGCACGCTCTGCAAACTCCTCCAATTTAATATTGTCTTCATCTTTAACCTTTATCTTCTGTCTTAGCTTTCTGATCAAGGTCTGTCCTTTATCAGCTTGTTTTCCATTAGACTATCCTTCTTGACTATTCTAAAACCCTGACCAAAAGAGGAAATATTCCCAAGTTTTTCCTTTACTCTGCAAAACATTGTTAATAATCCGTTTGATAAGCGCATGGTGAAAAATGGACTGCCTAGTATAATTTTGGTGTTCTTTGATTCTGCAAGACATCTTCTGTAGTCTCTTTAGGAAGAAGAAGGGCAAGTTCATCTTTGACTCATTACTGAGGTGTTGAAGAATCCTGAAATGGTATTTAAAAATGAAGGCATACCTTCCTTCACATGTAACATAACTTTGTAAAACCTTAATAGGTTCTACCCATTTAGGCCTGAAGTTATGGATGGGTACACCCTTACCCCAATCTGGAACTATAACAGGAAGTAGGTACCTTTGTGCATTAAAAGTGAATGGCACTTTCTTAAACCACAGCTCTCCCTCATTTTTAACTCCTGTTGCCTCGGCTACCAACTCTTTGGTCAATTTGAATTTCAAAGTATCAAAAGATACAGTTTCTTTGTCATAGCACTGAGAAAACTTATAGGAGACCTCTGCATTGTATCCATCAATTTTCTTGAAAAATATCAACCATCCTGCATTTTCAAACAGCTCAGCACATTCTAGGAATTTATCTATCCAACTGAGAATACTGTGCACAACCCTATTAGTTTTTCCACTCTTCTTCATTTTCACTATGGTTTGCAGCACCTGTCAATAATCTCACAGTTTATTTATCTTCGAATTCGCACAGTTTTGGCAGTCTATTTATCTTCCAACTCTCACAGTCTACCCTATCACCAGTTTAGGAAATGTTTTGTACCAAGTTTCAATAATTCAACCTAATCATAGATTCGAGGACCTCCAATAGTTCTGATCTGAACTTTACTAACTTAAATTATGAATGCTTAGATATATTGATTAATATCTTATCATTCAAAGTCTATTGAGTGAGAAAATTCATTTATTTCCTTAGAATTTTTGACATTATAGGCTTTATCAGAAAACCCCCAAATTTAATAAACCCTATCAAATGTCACGTGGGGTACCTACTCAAAATCTTAATACAAGCACTAGAATTCAATCCCTTGAAATTTTAGGTGTCGAATTGCGTGTTCCAGCTATCTTCAACTGTCTAGATCACTTCGAACTGTCACCGCTGGGAAGCCCTAATTCTTCCTTCGACTGTCAAAACTCTGATTTCTCAGCAATATGTCTCCACCACAACTTTCAATGCCTTCATATTCTTCAGCTTAGGAACATATTCCCAAAAATTATTCCTCATTCCACTCACTGTCATCATTTTCCATGAATTTGCATACAATTGCCACGATCTCCCTCACACGATGACCGTACACCTATTTCAATGATAAGCCTAGGAATACATGTATCAAATGTGATAATTAATGTGGTTAACACCTCAGGAATGAAACCCCTAAAAAAATCAGACTGAAAAATGACTATTTTGGCACTCGCGACTTTCTTGTAGTGCGCTAGTGTATTAATTTCGCCCTTGCGCTACAAGAAAGTCCAAACACATAATTTCATGTCATTTAATCACTAATCTAGTTTTAAGACTTGGTTTATATGATTAATATTGATCTTATTGTCATTAATGAAACAATTAATAAATATACACCTTGTATTACCCTTCAAGAATGAAATCTCAGAAAAAATTATAAAAGCAGGCTTAAAAATAAGAAAAATCAAAACCATGAAAATTAAAAGCTTGAACTCAAAATTAACCTTTATAAACAAAATTTCCTAGAAGAAAAAATACTAGCAAGGTTCAAAAACATAAATAAAAGAATAAAAATAAGGATGAAAAAATCATGACTTAACACATACAACCAAGGAAAGAGGCAAAAACCAAGTGGAAAATCCTCCCTTAAACATGGACAGGAAAACAAAATTTTGGAAATATTGTCATCGATAATTCTTCACCACGTGATCAGCAATCCCTAGCAGTGATTTGAGATTACTAAAGGTATTCNCTTAAACATGGACAGGAAAACAAAATTTTGGAAATATTGTCATCGATAATTCTTCACCACGTGATCAGCAATCCCTAGCAGTGATTTGAGATTACTAAAGGTCTTCTCACATAATACTTTGGTGAAGATGTTTGCTACTTGTTCTGAAGATGCACAGTAGAGTAGAGCAATGGTACCATCATGCACAAGCTCCCTGATATAGTGCATATGGATCTCAATGTGGTTGGTTCTCTGTCTTTGAACTTGATCAGTGGAGATTTGAATGGTGCTTTGATTTTCACAATAGATGACTATTGAAATCTCTGATTAGAATCCACATTCTACAAGTATCCCCTAAAACCATAAACATTGAGTAGCTACATTTACAACTCCTCTATACTCTACCTCTGTAGATGAGAGTGCTATGGCACTCTGCTTCTTACTTGACCAACTGATTGGTACTTCTGCANCATTGAGTAGCTACATTTACAACTCCTCTATACTCTACCTCTGTAGATGAGAGTGCTATGGCACTCTGCTTCTTACTTGACCAACTGATTGGTACTTCTACAAGCATGAAAAAATATCTTGAGGTATAATTTCAATATTTGATGTCACCTATTGAATCACTGTTAGTAAATCGAACTAGCTCTAAGTCATATTTTTCTTTGTAGAAAATCACACGAGTCCTTGTTCCCTGAACAAAGTTTAGGATCCTCTTGGATTCTCTACAATGGATTTCATGAGCCTGGTCCATTTATATTGAATACACACTAACTGCATAAGATAATTGAGGTAAAGTATGTGTAATTTAAAGCAAACACCCAATCAACTGCTTATATAGTGTATTATTTACCATAGGAGAAGAACCTGCTTCTTCAAGATTAACTCCCGAAAGGAATGGAATCTTTCTTGGCTTGCAATATTTCATGCTGAACTTGGAAATCAAATATGAATCATACTTTGACTGGTGAACCTTGATTCCATGTTGGGATTGAGCAATTTTGAGACCCAAGAATTGGCTCAACAATCCCAAATCTGTCATTGAAAAGGCATGTTTCATTGCATCCTTCAAGGAGGCAATCTCTTTCTTTGACTTCCAGTAATTAGTAGGTCATCCACATAAAGAACAATAATAATTAAAGAACCATGAACCAGCTTCAAATAGACATTAGGATCATACTTGCATCAAACAAAACTCAGTGATAGGAGAAAGCCATCAATATTGGCATACCAATCCCTGGGGATTTGCTTGAGCCCACCCATACAATGATTTCTTCAACCTGGACACTAATGATGGATTAGACCAAAAACATTCTAGTTTTTACATATANTTGGCATACCAATCCCTGGGGATTTGCTTGAGCCCACCCATACAATGATTTCTTCAACCTGGACACTAATGATGGATTAGACCAAAAACATTCTAGTTTGTACATATAAATCTCTTCAGTTAGATCTCCATTCAGAAAGGCACACTTTACATGCATTTGATGTACCTCCCACTGCTTCGAAGCTGCAATGTCTAGGGCAAGCCTTATGGAGTCCATCTTTGCCACTAGTGCAAAGGTCTCATTGTAGTCAATACCATGTACCTGAGAATAGCCATTGGATACAAATATTGCCTTATATATGAAAGGTTCACCATTGGCAGAAAACTTAGTTTTGAATACCCACTTACACTTCACTAGCTTTCTCCCTAGGGGGAGATCAACCAGTTCCATTGTGTTGTTCTTCTGGAGCGAGCTGAACTCTTATTTCATGGTTGTTTTCCATATTGGATCATGTGATGCATATTCATATGTTTGTGGATCAGAATCTATCATGAAATAACAAATTCTCAACCAATAGAGGATCTTTCACACAAAGTGCACTCTCAAATTGAGATCTAGTCCTCCTAGTGTCATTAGGTTTTCCAGCTAGTTCCCCAGCTGTATGAATGGTCCTCACTACCCAATTTGGTCTTGTAGGGATGTCAAGATGTTAAATAAATTCATCATTATCATACATATTGGAATCAACAAACTCATTAGTCTCTTCACTTACAATCAATGGTTGTGGTGGTGAAGAGGACTCTCCAACTTCAACTGTTGCTAAAGGATCTTCTTCGAACTAAACACTTTTTTCAATGAAATGTTTGTTAATGCTCAAGTTGATTAGATTTTAACCTTTTGAATATTCATAATACCAAACAAATAGGAACTCTTGTCTTTGGGGTTGTAAATCCTTCCTCTTTTCAGTTGGAATTCTATCCCAATCCTTTGAGCCAAAAATCTTGAAATGGGTCACATCTTTCTTGTGCCCAATCCAAGATTCAAAGGGATTCATACCATCAAGATACTTATGTGCCACCCTATTCTAGATATAGGATGCACATTTTATAGCTTCAGCACAAAACTTTCATGGTCAATGTTTAGCCTCCATCATACAAGTTGCAATCTCCTTCAGTGATATGTTCTTTCTCTCAGCAACACCATTTTTCTTTGGTGTGTAAGGAATAGAATGATGCATCTGGATACCTGCATATTTGCAATAATTGATGAAATCAAACTTGACATACTCACCACCATTTTTATATCTTAGGATCTTGATTTTCCTCCCATAGTGGTTTTCAACCAAGGATCTAAAAGGCTTTGAAAAGGTCTTAAAACTTCAGAGTTATGCTTTAGGAAGTGGACCCAACAATAATTCAAAAATTCATCTAAGAATGTGAGTGCATATTTGGCTTGACTCATGGACATATGAGGGAATGGACCAGCAATGTCACTCTGGATCATCTCAATAGGTGCAAAGGTTCTCTCATGACTAGTTCTCTCATACTTGTTCTCTGGGTGTTTTCCTAGGATACAATCTTGATAGACTCCCTTAGAAAACTTGATCTTTGGAAACCCTATGACCATGTCTTTTTCACTCAAATTAAAAAGATAATTGTAGTTAATATGGCCAAATATTTCATGCCAAAGACTGCTTTCTTCATTAGCATGAGTAAGAAGAGCAAAGGGGTTTGAGTAGGGTATAAAATGGGAAAACTTGTATACCTTCAAAGTGTGATCAACAACACCTTTTGCTATTAATTTACCATTCAAAATATTAGTGATTTCAACTTCGTTGGGGGGAAGATGACTTTCTTTGGAGACCCAGTGTGAGTCATCTGATACACTGACAAGATATTAGAGGAGAGACGTAGAACATACAACACATTATTCAAATTACCATGGTCAAGATCAATCCTACCCTTTCGCATACTCTCAGTCAGAGAGTAATCTACCAAAACTATTGGTGGAGCTTTCGATATGTCAAGAGAAGAGAAAATCTCTTTTGTTGAAACCATATGTCTAGAAGCTCCAGAATCAATAATGAAACTAGGTGAGCTTGAGGTTTCGGCAACCAAGGCATGTACTCTCTCCTTGTCTCCTGAATTTGATCCTCCTTCCCTCTTCATTGAACAATCGGGAAGGGAGGTGTTTTTCTTCTCTAGGAGTTGGTTCAACATGTCTATCTAATTTTTCCTACAAGAGCTCTCAGGATGATAGTCCTTACTGCATTATGCGCACTTTCTCATTTATCCTCTGTTCTTCTTCTTCTCAAGGTTCTTCTTGGACCCTGAGGACTCCTCTTGAGATTTTTCCTTGTCTCTCTTTTTCTCAGGTGGCTTTTCAATATTTTTTCTTTCTTTTTGAATCCACCTTTGATTCTCTAGCTACCAAAGCTTGGTATTTTAAAGGTTTGATGATGCCCATCATCACCAATTTATCTTGCTCCTAAGTAATGGATTCCATGAACTCAACAAGCTTAGGCATATTCAAGGTTTGAGCTGTCAATTTAGTGGAATATAAGGTTGAAACAAACACTAAATAGTCAGGACCAAGTTTTGAGAGAATGGTCAAAACTAGTTTCTCCTCCTCCTTTTCAATCCCACATTATTTTAACTGCAAAACAAGGGCCTTAAACTTGGTAAAATAGAGTTATAATGATTCGAAGCTATTGGGATTCAAGGATATCAATTCATTCTCAATTTGATGACCTCTCATCTCATATGTATTTCCAAAAATATATTCAGTCTTCTCCCACACCTCATTAGGATATGTTAATGAATCAAGATGCAAGAGGAGGTCTCTTGAAATACTTAAACACAAAAGACCATAGGCTTCATCCCTCTTGTTGTGCCATTTGATTTTCTCTATAGCTGCATTGGGCTCTACCTTAGTAGCCATGGTAACCCTATAGAGATCTTTCTCTCTTAACAATATCTCCATCTCATCTTTCCATTCGAAGAAATTGAATGGATTCAAGATGATCCTTTGAGATTGGTCCATATCTCAGCTCCTATGCACTTCAATCAGTAGAATGCACTCGCATTCAGTGATGTTGAACCTGTAATAACAATTTGGAAGGAGATAAATTGATATACAAAGGCTCTGATACCATGTGGAAATTAACCCTGAGATATTGATCAATTACACTCACAAAATTGCTAATCAAACATGTAAAATTGACACAAAAGGAGACTGAAATTGGAGCATAAATTAATTCGGTATTAAACAAGTGTACATTAGAAAACCATATGAAGTAATAGGATGCTCAAATATATAATTACATGATATATTTGAAAGCACTAGGTTGCTATTCGAATTGGTCAAAAGAAGGTGTTAACACTTCGTTTTTAACAGTTGATTTGAGAGCCTTATAGGAGTTTGATGAGGGTCCCATTCCCATGAACTCCATATGAACTCCCCTTCATGTTATTAGAACTACCAAGCAAAGGAGAAAGTGAAAGGTGTGCTGAAGGCATTGAGTGAGGCTCGAAATGAAAGGCTGAGATTGATTGGAGGTGAATCAATGGCTCCGAACCATTTCATGTGAGCGGACATACTCGACCAAAGCCTCCTTTCCAGATCGCGAAATGTGTTAAATGTCAGCAATATTCTACGGTCGAGATGAGATATGAGTCAGATATACGACCTCAATCAATTTCACAAGACATACTTGCACTGGTGAAGGCGCGATTTCCAATCGTAAAAGAGGGGCAAATGGAATGGAATGTGGATAACGAAAGTGAAATATTCCTCAGATCAGATGGTTGAGAAGGCTCCCAGGGTACAGGTTTCACATCCAGTGCTGAGATGATAGTAGAGGAGATTTTCACATGTGTAATCTCCATCCTTACAGATTGGTTGATTTCTCTGACACCATTTGTAGCACGTGTAATGGTGGAATCATCCCTTTGGCAGAGTTGTGTCATGATAGGTGGATTTTTGTGTGAGTTGGCTTGTGAAAGTAAGAAAAGTAACCAGTGAATCTATCAATCACACGAGGCAAAGCCAGCACGACACAGGAGACCATTTCGTTTCCTAATTCAAAAGAGCAGGGAAATGTGGGAGCGTCTACTTCATGAAATTTGCAGCATGAATCTATTGTACTAGATGGCATCCACAAATGCTTCCCACAGAGGACGGTAAGGTGCCATGACCGATGAAACTAAGTGACAATATCCCTAGAAAGTGAAGGATCACTCTGCTCAAGCCCTCACACATGTTTATACCAAATACACTCGATGACATAGTGTGCAGGAATGATGAACACTCATTGCTAGGGTCCATCTTGAAGCCTTATATATACTACTTTTGGAGCAATGGGAGTGAATTAACATATGTCTAGAACTTGAGTTTTACTTCTCCATGAATGTACAAAGGCCTGAAGCGTTTGATGGTGAAGATTTTGTTTGAGAAACTTGTCCGTTTGGGGGTGTTGATGGTTGGTGGGAAGCTTCCACACTCACCCGTCACTTTGGTATTGCATGCCAAGAATTACACTAGCCATCGAGGTCCAGACGTGATACCCATGCCCAAAACAATGTGGGTCCTAGACACTTACTCCCCATAACTGTTTTTCCAGGAACCCCTGATAGCATCGCAACCACCAAAGCCTCCACAGAATGGGACATTCATTGACTGTTCCCTATATAAGCATTTGTTCAGATGGAAGCGTCAAGGATTTAAAGCCCTAATAGCCCTGTTTGTGAAGTCCACTTTCATAGGGTGATGGGGCTAGTGTAGATATGCTACACCCTATTTCCTATGGGAGAGATCACCTCACTAGAGGTGAGAAGTACAAGAATGACAAGCCACCCCACAGGTTTGTCTCAACTAGAAGCAATAGAACATTTCTTCCAGAGCCCATTGCTAACAGTGTTACCCGGCGAGGAAGGAGGTGGCAGATGTGATTGAACCAGGGAAATATGCAAACTACCTTTCAAGTGCATGCCCATGCGAAAAGATACATTTGAACATGATGGAAGCACACACTTCGGGTAGAAAAGGAAGCATCATACTCATAATCCATCATGGTGGCCAAGCACGTAAAATTGTTACTCAGACCGAAGGCAACCACTAGCACCATAATGTTTATTATTTATCTTTGTAAAATGTGGCGATAGTTCCACTCCTTGTAATGTTAATTCATGATTGCGACTTGTAACAATTTTCTATTCGGTAGTCTTAGCATTAGAATAATATAAATACACTCCCAATAGAGGGAGGAAAAGGAGTTGGTTGGATTGGGAAACATTCTAAGGATGAGGCTCTCCATTGTAAATAAGATTTGATGCCTGTGTTATGAAGAAAATTGCAGAGGAAGAGTTTTTTCTCATGGTAGATATTCATGTGTAGTTTATTTTCCCAATATCTATCTTCTTTTACATGCAATGTGTTTCCTATTTTCACTCCAGTCTGTTGATTTCTTTCATGTCTGTAACTTAGTGTATAACAGTTAGGAATTCATACTCGTTATCCTCCAGCTATTGTTCCATACATTTATCAAGTTTCTTCTAAAGTTACATGGAATTCATCTCATTGGTGCTCCATGTGATGGGTTGTTCTCTCTCATCTTCCAACTTCCCACTAAATATCTCCTAATTGGGATATCAACAGCTACCTTGCCTCTGTTTGCAACACCATGCCATTCCTTTCCTTATGCAAGTTTTTCCTACACAGGTTTTCAACTCCATTTCCAATGGTCCCTTACCCCAATAATCCCACCATACATCTCACCTTGATACACTTTATCCCATTCAGGATCCTAGCCCCCTGATTATCCTTGACTTAAAATCTTACGCGGAGTAGACTCTGAAGACAAAACGAGAGATACCTCTATGACTACATAGGGCCAGAGCGATAGTCTAAAGTGGTTCTGTTGTTACCCAGGAGCAGGCCTCCCTTACTCGACCTTGGGGCTCAATCTCGATGCTAATAGAAGGCTTACTAAAAACAAGTCAAATCCCCCATAGGTGCAAAAAGGACTTTCCAAATCCATGAAGATCCTCATGAATTAGATGAAGTAAGTGGGAAAGATAATATGTGGTCAAAAGAAAACTTATTCATGCTTTTGTATGGAGAAAAGGAAGGAGAATGATGTGGTCAAAAAACAAGGCAAGTTCCCCTAGACTAGCTTTTCCTTTATGCCTTAAAACAGTTGTAAAGCAAGGCAGCTTTCAAAAAATGTAAATATGCACTTTAAGGAACCAGAAATAAAGAAAACATGCTAAATATGTTTCTAGGATGATTCCAAAGTGCTCCATAGCCCAATTTAGAAAGTATTGACTTCTAAGATCATGTAGAAGTCAACTAGCATAGAGAGGGAATCTAGGATTCTAGGAATAAGACAAAAATGATTTAATTTATGTCAAATATGGGTAACTATTGGTTGATTATTATAACAAGTGCATGTTCATGATCCTGAAGTGTTTCTAGCCATTTATAAGATATTTATGATCATCCCAACACTAACTTGAATGATCGGGGTACTAACATCTATGTACATCATCTCTCCCACATCACATCATGGTACATCACATCTCCATATGTCCCATCACTATAGGGAATACCAAAAGAAAATTTAGGATAGATAGTGGTTCCTTCTGACCTCTTTTACAATCTTGAATGCATGAGCAGTTTACAAATAACCTCAGTGGCTTCCTTTTCCAGATGATCCTAATTAAATTAAACCTTCCACATATTCATGATCATAAAAAAATTCCTTCCATTCATCTTGATCTTGATGGCCCAATATCCCTCTTCCTTCACACTTTACCAGTTCTAGTCACACATGTAGATAGATCTAATGTGTCTAGTTCACATTGAATATTTTTTCCATGTTCCCCTTCCATTCATCTTGATCTTGATGGCCCAATATCCCTCTTCCTTCACACTTTACCAGTTCTAGTCACACATGTAGATAGATCTAATGTGTCTAGTTCACATTGAATATTTTTCCCATGTTCCCCCATCCACATCATAATTCTTATCAGCGTGGGTCGTCCACGTTAGCCGTCCATGTTCCATGGGTAGGGATGAACTAAAATTTTCCTTTTTTTTTAATATTTTTAAATTGCATAGAATTTCAATTCGAATGAAAGGGGAATTAATTCAAACTTAATACAATAGCCGTCCATGTTCCATGGGTAGGGATGAACTAAAATTTTCCTTTTTTTTTAATATTTTTAAATTGCATAGAATTTCAATTCGAATGAAAGGGGGATTAATTCAAACTTAATACAAAATTACTTGTGTCTCCCTTGTCTATCACTTAAAATAACACAATTCCTCCATAACAAGTTTTGATTTATGCCTGTAAATGTGGATTTCTAACCCATATAACTCCAGTATTGCAACCAAAATATATGATACCACTCTGTAACTTCCTACTAACCTAATCTAACCAACATGAGGGAACATTTAGTGAATACCGGATGCTAAGTTTAAGCCATAAGCATGATTAAAAAATTGACAAGATATAAAAGATGTGTGCAGATGTATAAATAACATACACAATGGAAAGAAAATATATCCACACACATCTAGCATACTTTTACTATCATTTACACCACAAGCATCAAATAGAAACATTCCACAGTGAAATATAAAATAATATTTAACTTTTTCTAATGCATATCCAAAAATCTAGCTGTGTAACGGCACTTTTCCACCCAACTTTAGGCACTATGTCCAACATATATTCCTTTTTCTAAGAGGCCACCCCCAAGCCAGGCTATGAGACCACCAAGGCGAAGTAAAAACCTACATGCTTCTCTCTCTTATCCCACAAACCATTCTTCAATATATTTTATCCAAATCCTCATAGAGATCTCTATAAGGAACTCACTCATGTGTTACATCTTTGGCTCCAACAATACCTTCCCACAGAACACCCTTCTAGATCAGGAATCCCATTCACTGATTCACAATTATATTGAGTGATTCATCTTGTTGGTTGCTTCCATTGTGTGCATAGAAAGAGACCAAACTGGTGTGTACTCTTGGAGAATGACCTATTTCCTTAATTAGTTGCTTCTCAATAACCTATGAGAAACAAAACTCAATGGGTAAGGATTTATAGCCTTCCCAGCCTCTCTACTCACCTACAACCATAATGTTTTTCTTCCAAAAATTTATTCCTCTCCCAAAATTCGAATTCCTGAGTTATATATAGTTGGGTAATGGTGTTTAACCAAAATACAGATCTCTCTTACTGTATATATACATGAAGGAATGAGAGAAAATAAGGGTTGATTCCAAGGGATATGACAACATGGTAAAAGGGAAACTAACATAATTTCTGACATCAGAATAAAGGACTCCTAGAAACTATAGACTAACTTCTAGCAGCCCATAGAAGTGTCACAAAAGTGCAGTCGGCTCTATACTTTAATAATTGCATGAGATGACTTTTCCCACCAACCCAACACATGCATTCAATAATTAGCGATAGTAAAAAAAAAGTAGAAAATTTTCTTATTCAAGGCACAAGACAAAATTTTGGATAAGTTCTAATGTTAACACTTGGCAGTAAGGATTATATTCCCCTAATCCCCCTTTATTATTTCCCTTTGGAGGAATCATATCCCATGTAGCACTCTTGACAGATCCATCCTTCAACCATTTTATTATTTATGCACACAATATTTACATATATTTCGAGTTAACAAGACAAGCCAACAATAAGGTCCAAACAACAATATTTAGATTAGCCATTCACTAGTCGGAACTTGGCCTTGAGATCCACAATAGGAATCTATACTAGCATATTTACATCATTTACAATTTATTTTCCAAATACATTCCAAGTAAAAACTAGGGGTATTACATGAGAAGTCACTTTAGAGGAAGGATAACAGGAGTTACTCCATTAGACACATCGAGTACTAGATTCAGTAGATTAGAAAGTTCGTCAGATAACCTAGCATATTCAACCTAATATATAAGAGGAAGAGGCCTCCTAAAGAGAATTCCCCTATGGAATTTAGGAAGGTAAATCCACCTACATTCATCGGGAAAACAAAGTCTGCACAGTAGGCTGAAGCATGGATCTTTGTATGAAAGAGTACTTTACATTTCTTGTGTTTTTCGAGATTTCGAAAGCTAGGATTTCCATATTTAATATGACTAGTGGAGATTTCATTTTGTGGGAGCACCTCCAACAAGTGAAAGGACTCAAAGAAGGGAGTCTTGAATGGAATAAGATTGAAAAGTATGTCAAGCATATGTATCTATATAAAATATGATATGACCATAGTAAGATAAAGGATTTCCTTTGACCTCAAATTCCTATATCTAGTTCAGTATGTGGATTATATTGCGAATGAGAAGGAGAAGATTTAGATATTTTTAAGTTGGTTTCCCTGAAACTACAAAGACATAATTAAATTCATGGATCCCAAGACTTTTAATGATGCCATCTGGAAGGATATGCATGGATATGAGTAGAGAAAGAGAAAATTTGAGGAGAATCAAGAAGGAAGAGGAAATACCAAGGGGAGCTTCGATCCATTGAAGAAAGAGTTCATATATATTCCCTATAATAATCAACATAGGAATGTATGATACGACCATTTATTGCAAGGAAGATTTAATTTATTTATGTTAGGTATAGGATGTCCAAAAGTGTCAATGCAATGTTGGGGATGTGGAGAGAATCATAAGTTATATTACTGGCCTCATAATAAGGAATAGTCAGGAAGGATCCATAATATTGAAGTACTTGTGACTATGAACAACACGGGTAGAGAAACTCCTAGGATCTATGCAGCTTTGGATAGTGATCAAGAAAACCATCAAGTAGCCATAGTTGAAGTTGGACATAAGATTGATGTGCAATATTTCTATTTAGATAGACCCAATATCCATTCATAGTTAAATTCATCCTAATATTGTGGAGGTTTGTGCTCTAGAGAAAAGTAGGCATGGAAAGTGATGGCTAGTCCAGTTAGACACAAGGATGAAAAGGAAAGCAAGTGAATTGGTAGAAAAATATCTATTAATGTTGGATCATCTATACATCTCAATAAATATAAACATCCTACCATTAGGATCGTATGATGTTCCTATTGGAATGGATTGGTTAGAAGAACCATACCAAAATTGAATGCTATAATAAGTCTCTCAAAATTCTTGATAATAAATGAAATCTTGAAATAGTGAAAGGTATCCTAAATAAGGTTTTGATAAGGAAAGTTTCAAGGCTACAATTTTTTAGTTACTTAAAGAATATTTTTCAGGTATATGTAGTTCATGTGGTAGTAGTTGCAGAGGGTGGAGGTCCAACTTTTAAAGAGTTCCCAATGCTGCATGAATACAAGGATGTATTTCTAGAAGAGATGGAGAGAGGGTTTCCCAAAATACAAGTTGATTTTACAATTCATATGGTACAAAGAAAAACCCCAGTGTCTAAATCCCATTATAGAATGAGCACTCCATAGTTTGTAGATATGAAAATGAATCTCCAAGAATTAATGGACAAGAAGTATATTAGACTAGACATGTCCTCATGGGGTTGACTAGTGATGTTTGTTAAGAAGAATGATGGATCCTTGTGATTGTGAATTGACTATAAGTAGCTCAATAAGATAACAATCAATAACAAGTATTCATTTTCCAGGATAGATGATCTCCATGATTAAAATAGGGATTCTAGACTATTTTCTAATATTGACTTAAGGTCAGGGTATGATCAAGTAAGAATAAAGGAGGAAGATATCCATAAGATAGATTCAATATGTGGCATGGCCATGTGAATTCATTGTTGTTCTGTTTGGTATAACCAACACACCAAAAAATTTCACGTGTTGCATTAAAAGTTTGTTCAACAAGCACTTGGATAATATTATATTTGTTTTCCTAGATGATATCCTCGTCTATTCTAGAAATGAGGAAGAACTCATAGATCATATCAAAATGGTACTGTGTGTGCTTAGGGTGCACAAGGTGTATTCCAAGATTATGAAATGTGATTTCTATCAGAATAAAATTTAGTATTTGGGTAAACTTATTTCAATAGATCGAATCTCAAAATATCACAATATGATTGATGTGATAGTGAATTGGTCTATGCCCAAGAATGTGATAGATATTCGATCTTTCATGGGATTAGTAGCATATTTTAGGAGACTCATAAATTATTTCTCCAAAGTGGTGCATTCTATTACATGACTATTGAGAAAGGTTATGAAGTGTAGATGGTCTGATAAGTGTAAGCAAAGTTTTTGATGCTTGAAGGAATTTCTCACCAGTGCCCCTATTCTGAGGATTGTAGATCTAAATAAAGATTTTGTAGTATGATTCGACACTTGTATTGAAGGGATCAGAGGAATATTATGTAGGAACAACATGTGATATTTTATGAGTTTCTACACTTACAGAATATTGAGAAGAACTTTTTGACAGATGATTTGGAGCTAGAAGCCATAGTGTACACCTCAAATATGTGGCAACACTACCTGATCACAAGAAAGTTTGAGTTGTGCATTGATCACATGCGCTTGAAATAAGTGTTTGATCAACGAAATTTGAATGCTTGATAGGAAATATGGTTATAATTCATAAGTGTATTCAATCTTTATATTAATAATTCCAAAGGAAAATACAACTTGGTTATCGACGCGAGCAGTAGGAAGTCTCATCTTGTAGCAATGATCCTATGTCATGTCAACCTCAAAGAACGAGTGCGCAGGGTCATAGATGAAGATGAGGAATACACTCAAGTGTGTGTATTATGAAGTAAATAAATACTTAAAAATAATTAGAATGAATATCAACTGGAAGAATATAGAATTATTCTATTCCAATGATGGTTGTACATTATGGGTAACACAAAATTGAAGAAGCTAGTAATGGATGATATTCATCATGAACCATTCTTAGGTCACCCAATATATAAGAAGACTGTGATGGTATCAATAAAAAAATATTTATGGTCATTGATGAAGAAATATATCACATATTACATAGCAATATGTTAAAATTTCCAGTAAGTGAAAGCTGAGCGCCAACACCCAACATGATTAATGGAACTAGTTCTAATTACGGAGTGGAAGTGGGAAGAAATAACTATGGATTTATTACAAGATTTCCAATGACATAAAAGAAGTATGAATAAATCATTTTAATGGTGGAAACGTTGATGAAAGTAGTGCATTTCATTTTGGTCAAGTCAACACATAAGACTACTGACATTCGGCATATTTTCATGAAGGAAATTTTCAAGTTGCATGGTTTTCCTAAAGAAATAATCTCAGATTGAGATCCAAAATTCACATAGAATNCAAGTCAACACATAAGACTACTGACATTCGGCATATTTTCATGAAGGAAATTTTCAAGTTGCATGGTTTTCCTAAAGAAATAATCTCAGATTGAGATCCAAAATTCAAATAGAATTTTTGGAAAAGATTGTTTAAGGAGGTGGGATATAAGTTTAATATTAGCACAACATGCCATCCTCAAACATATGGTTAGACATAGAGAGTAAATCAAGTATCAAAATATATGTTATGGATGTATGTGATAGATAAGCCATGTAAGAGGGAATATTATTAACATCTAGTTGAATTTCCTTACATCAATGGACATAAAGAATCATTGGGTATAGTTCAATTTGAATACTTGTATGTCAATAAATGCATGACTCTAGTACGTTTGCAGAACCTAGTGAACAGAGTGGTACTCGGACCAAACAAGGTCAAGGAAATGAAGTGAGAAATGGTTAATATCAGGGAGGACTTGAAACTAGCGCAAGATAGGAATAACAATTATATGAATCTTAATAGATAATTTAAAGTTGGATACCATTATATCTATAGTAGATTTAATCCAAGGAATATCTACATAAAACTCAAAGGTTGTGTCAATTTAGCACCAAGATATTGTGGACCCTTTGATGTCCTTGAAAAAATACAACCAATTTCATATGGGATCACATTGCTTATGGATGTGAAATATCATAATTTTTTCCATGTTTCATTTCTTAAAAATTATAAACATCATCCTAATCACATTATCGATTGGAATGTGCTTCAGGTGGAACCCAAGGTCGAGTTCCATGTAGAGATTAAGCAAATCATAAGAAGGAAGGAACCGTACCATCAACCAATTTAATGTGCAGTGGAAGAAATTTACCCGAGATGAGGCTATGNGGAACCCAAGGTCGAGTTCCATGTAGAGATTAAGCAAATCATAAGAAGGAAGGAACCGTACCATCAACCAATTTAATGTGCAGTGGAAGAAATTTACCCAAGATGAGGCTATGTTGGAGTTGGAAGATTCCATGAGGTAGGAATACCCATTTTTGTTCACTTTTGAATAGAATTGAGGACAATGTTGTTTCAATGGGGAGCGTACTATAATGTCCCTAGTATTGACCCTTGATTTAAACCAGGTAAATGATGTAATATTGTTAATAATTGTAAGGAACATGGTGCTAAGATTACAGAAAAGGCCCTTCCATGGATTCCTTGAATGTATATGGTTAGTGAACCATGTGCAGATCAAGTATAATAACAATGTAAATATGATGTATATATGCATGATAACAATAAATAAATCCATAACTAACTGTGCAAAGCAAAAAAAGCAAGGGGAATGATTATACTAAGCTTAGGGAGGGACGTACTGAATCCATGAATCCAGTAGACGAGAGCCAATTTTCCTAGAGAGGACCTATGATCCCTTAGATCTCAGTTTTACTTGTGTATCCCTATAATTTAATGCTTCCAAGATGAAGGTAGTTAACATAGTTATTGTATTTTTGGAAAGGAAGGCATGGATATAAGTTCCTTATGATAGAGTAGTGTCAGTTCCTTGTGTTAGTCGCCCTACAGAACTGAGAATGAGGATCAATTATTGGGTAACAAATCATTTTCATTGTTTTCATCCTTAAATTACTTGCTAGTTGGGGATGGGACAGTAGCCCGTTAATGAGTTTGTTATCCAGTTAATGAAGCTATGTTTTCATGTAACTTGGTCCTTCATAGGTGTATCTATGGCTCCCTTTCTATAGAGAAATTTTTTTTTATTCTCATTCACCCATCCATCCATTGATCAATACATCCAATTTTTCCTTTGAGGAGGAATAATAGACCCTTTCTTAAGAGAAATTCGAACCTGAATATTAACATAGTGGAAAGTGGACTTAAAATGATGTTTTTGTTCATGACTATGAGTCACAAAATTAACTAGAGAGGGAAACTGCTATGCACTATTGTATGTATTTAGGAAGTAGAGTGGTATCAAGGTAGCAACTATTAGCTTGATCTTGAGCATCCTGAATTGTATCGAACAATTGTGTGACAAATTCTATTCGAAAAAGTATATGGATAAGTCTTAACATAGTGGTAAGAGAGTGGTGAAGTGTGAATGATATTTCCCTTCTTAATAATCCCCATTTCCTTGATGTTGAATCATCTTTAGTGTGATCATATGTTATTATAATTGTGACAGAGTGGTCTATTGGAGAGTGGACAAAGTGATTTCCTTGGATCCATCAGTTGTGCAGAGCCAATATTTGTAAGCCCTAGAAAAAAAAAATCATGTAGGCATATGATTTGAGACTTAGGTTGTCTTTTTACACACACAATGGTATAGAACCTAGAGGAAGGTGACGCTTGAGGGACTGTTGAGTGATGAAGGGGTACCTTCTTGGTTTTTATCGGCTGGGGATTNTTGTCTTTTTACACACACAATGGTATAGAACCTAGAGGAAGGTGACGCTTGAGGGACTGTTGAGTGATGAAGGGGTACCTTCTTGGTTTTTATCGGCTGGGTATTATGAACCCCTGAGCTAACTAAGTCTACATGAGGAATTTTTTGTTCTATACGTAAACCATATATGATTTATTATTCTACTTGATTTTTTGTTATACCTAAGAAGTGGATAAAGTGTTGAGTACCAAGAGGATTGAGAACTAATAGTGGTTGCATGACCTCCCAACATAATAATGGGGTTTGGCCAATATGTCTATGCACACACTGGAATACCACTTGTGTTATGTTGTGCTGGGTGGGTATTTTGGACCCAAAATTCACTGATTATATGTGAGGTTAATTGGTGGTATTGAGTATTAGAATGGTATAGAGCATGTATTTTACTAGGAGACTAGTGAAGTAAAAAAATTCCTCGTGAAATAACAAGGTTTTGGTGCTATTTCTACATGCACATTGGAATACCACATGTGTGGTATTGTGTGGGGTAAGAATCATTGACCCCAAACTAAACGAGTCTACACAAGATTCCTTTAACTCTATGGAGGGTCTCTAGCTAGCTTTTCCCCTCCAGTTCCTGCAAATTTTGTTAACCTAATAGAGGTTGGATTTCCTTGACAATTGAGTATTTATGATTTTAATATCATTTTTACCCAACATAGGTGTTATATTTTTATAACTTTAGTAGTATAATTGTAATCTCTTTCAACTTTTAATTCATAATTGATTTCATCCCACAATTATAGAATCATTGATTTTCAGTGGAAATAAAACTAGGGATCGTTAAAATATAGCCATGCATAAGAGACACACAGATTTATCCAGGGAAATCAAAACAGAGTAAATGCAACAAAAATTTGTCAAAATAAAATCAATCCAATACAATAAATATACTAATCATGAATATCGAGCCCTAGCACAAGAATATGACCTCCTTCCACGAGAACCCAGACAGAGATAGAGATAATAGGATCATCCCAAAAATTATGCTTCTTGTGGTCTTCACTTTTCCTGAATGAGGAGTGTGCATCACTCGATATGGAGATATGAACTTTCTTAAATATGAAAATTAAGTGTGTAAGTACTTTGTTTATGTTCTTCTTTTCAATAGAAGTTTCCACAATTAGGTAATCGTATACTTTTATTTATTCTTTGTTTATTTTTGAATATGACTTGTCGTTTTTTCTTCTTATTCCAAGTTCCCCTTTTAACTGGGGTATTTTTCCCTCTCTTGTCTTTTACATGACTTCCAAGGGATGCAAATAAGTGGAGAGTACATTTTGATTATGCATTAACATCAACACTCCCTCTTAGAAAGGAAGGTATTATTCCTATACAATATTCAACACTGCTTGTATTTTGGAAGTTATTATTCAAGATTCATTAGGATTTATTGAATTGTTTTTTTCACGTCCCCAACCCTCTGACCGATGAAGAGTACGTGACTGGACATGCTAACTAAGAACCCGGACAACCTAGCCCCATGAACATAATATTAAATGACAGTGAAATAAACATACATAGATGCATGATCATCATAATACATATGCATATGTATAAATCATTTAAGCACACAATAGAATCAATTACATATCATTCACACAATTAAGCATTCATCATGTTCATTTATAAAACAATACAGTTGCAAGGGTTTAAGAACAAGAAGATACTTATCTTTAACAGAAGCTTATACCACAACCAGTTACATAGCTACAATGTTCCACCCAACCATATGCTAGTGTTCTCATCAATATCTCAGCAACACTGCAACCCCCAAGATGGGAATGATTCCACAAGGAATAAGGGGAAACTAGTAGGCTCAGGTGTAGCCAAGGATACACAACTTAGCAAATCCAACACAATTGGGTTTATCAAGCCATAAGGGAGCTATAAAGGTTGGTTGCTAAGCTAGTGATCTCATTAAGGAGATATAGACATTTGCACTAGAGATAGCCTGACTTCTAAAACATCCACACACACCCAACACAAGGAATCATCCCCTTCTCTGCTACACATTCCCTCGGGCTATGCCTTCCCTTCCAGTGTTATTCAAAGGTTGCAGAGAAGAAATTCATCCCTCTAACTCTATCTGTGAGACTCCTGCATACATTAGATTTATCAACCATGCTCAGACTCCATTTCCACCCCAAAACAGTCCAAATACCAACAACAATATACACATGGAAATCAACAGCTCTAGGACTGAAGGTAAAACAACTCAAAAGTTAAATCAGATATGGAAATTGGGTAAACAATGTTTAGGTTGTGACAATCGATCTCTAGAGTCGTTTTTTGTCCTAACGTGGAAAAAACGACTCAGCAACACCCCAAATTTGGGGGGAATATAGAAATGACCTCCTATCCTGTAAAAGAAAAGGAATACAATCCCCCAATCGTAAAGGTGACTCAGCCACACAAACAAAATCAAGAGAGGAGAATGCAAAAACCAAATATATTCCTGTGTCCAAGCTTTCTCCCGCATGAGGAATACAAACAACTATGTGAGAGTGGAATGAGGTTATCTCTGCCCACGTGAGGAACTGAATGAGATCTGCCTCTCTGGGCATGCGTGTGGTCAAAGGACTGACAATCCTTCCCATCACTAATGGTTGCTCATGCATACATCCCTCAAGGAAATAACTACCCCAACCAATCTCATGGAGTATTAATTCGGTTGGGAATAAGACAAGGGGAGGTAGTTGGTGGCTAATAGGTTCATCTATTGACATTTTCCTTTTCCCCATTGGCCCCTAAGGGTTGAATATCCCCCCTCTTATCCTTAGGAATCATGCCCCCATCTATTTTAATGTTGTATTGACATATCTAGTTGTGGGTATTTTAATTAAAATGCATATGTATATGGTGTTCATAATTATAATGTGTCTGGCTAGCACAAAATACCATCAGCATCGATTTTAATCACCGAAACATAAAATGATAAATCAATGGTGAGCCTTTTTCATTTAGCTCTACACCATGATTAATTACAATATATACATCATATACATTTAATGCATTCGAGGTCAAAACCAGGGTGTTACAGTTTTTCTTCATTTCATGGGCATTTCTTCATCATAGAAAATTTATCCTTGTTGATGTGTGATAACATGTAGTCATATTCTTCCCAATATCTCTAATGTTTATTTGACCATACTCTAAGAATTCCGATATACTCCTTAGATCCAATTGTCAACTTCAACATTACATTATACTTTATATAATAAACAAGGGGATAATCTGTCCTTGTAACATAGATAAGTCATTTCACTCTATTAAGATTATATCACTACTATTACAAAGCACTCCCACAAAATGATTATGTAATGTGACCTCTATCCTACCATCACTCCTGCCCACATGACTACACTAGGATAAGCATTCAATCCCTCTACCCATCTAGTCAACACATGACTAATTAGTACACATGACTAATCCGGTCTATGAATTTGTTATTTTCTTTAGGAGACACGAACTTCTAAGAGAATGATCTACAAAATGCTTTCCCAATTTTGGAACTAATGAGAACACCAACACTCCCTCTCAATGAGGGATAAAATTTGTGCCAAGTTTCTATCTTGGTGAGATTTCCTTCATTGCTACATCACCTGGGACATTCATCACTAGATAAAATACCTATTTCTATCAATGAATGTATCATTCTCAATCATCATGGATTTCTATGGAGAATGTATTCCTGGGATACTAATTTTTACTATATTGATACTTGTACAGTACTTTTTCTTCTCATTAGAATCATCAATTTCACATTAATGGCTCTCTTCTCTCTAGACCACTCATTTCATATGAGTGTCTCTATGTTCATTGTCACATATCTATAAATTCTCCCTCTCACTCATAGAGGTATTCTCCATCATGCCAAGCTTGTTACAAAAGTATATAAACTTTTCCTTAGACAAAATCTTGGTGAGAATCTCAATTATATGCTAGTATGTTGATATGTATTGGATCTTCACTACTCCCTCTTGCACCATGACTGTAATTTGTATTAAGTTCCATAGAAGCATGATTCCCACTAATCCAAGATATCATAATTTATCCAATATGGAACAATTCTTCAAGACACTTTAATTTTCCATTCCACTCCTCTAATTCATACATTGTATATATTTTTCATCTTTAATTCATCACTTGATAGATACATCAATCCATATCCAATTCTACAAGATAGGTACCTCGACACATGCTTTGTTGCAATCCACCATACATTGTCTCAACGTGTTTACTACAAAGAAACCACCTCATCTATTGTTAACTAGATACATCAAGGATCCAATCATATTCCTACACATCATGGGATCCATCAAATCTAAATTTGAAGTGTAGCCACTTAAATCTTTTATATTTTCATCATATTCATAGTTATGGAGTTGTAGGTCATCATCCCGAATCTCTCAAGATATCAACTATGTACTCCCTTTTTCTAAGGAATATATCATGTTCTCTCTTTCACACTTCGAACCTCAAGAGGTAATGCATCAGCATGAGAACCTTCATCTTGAACTATGAGGCCAACTCCCACTTGTACTCAAAAATGAACTTCATTTTTCCTGCAATGGAACAAATCATCAACCACATAATATTGGAATCCATATCAATCATCAAGTACATGTTTGGCCTAACATGTCAAATACTAGATTCCTTCTTGAGTCCTTATAAATTATTCTTTATAATCAACAAGCTACTCAATATCTATTACGGAATACTACTCCCTTTTCATATGAGTATCCTTCTCCCTCTAGTTCTGGACACTCTACATTGTTTGTATTTGAGTATCCTATATAGGAGAAACTTGCTTCATTTTGAACTTTTTGATATTGTGTATTCATCTGTGTCATCTCTATCAAATGGGTTTGCTGAGACAACCCTATTTCTCTTTTGAGAACACTAAATACTATCCATGAATCCCCTTGAATATCAAATTTGGTTGTCCTCCATGATTCATCTCTAATGTTGATCATAAATTCATGTTTGATCTTGAGATACATTTAAAAGTCATAACTGGACTCCCTTGAGGTCTCATCACTATGTCTTATATATAATTATTTATGGTGGAATGATCATGATATACTTCCAAACCTATTAACCTGATTCTTTCTCGTCACTGGAAGTTCTTGTATCAATAGTGTGACTCATTTATGCCATATAACACAAGCACTTTTGAGGTATTTTGTTCTATTTCTAAAGGTATCATTGGGATTTGCATGCCTTCTTGAATCGTGGAAGNCTTGTATCAATAGTGTGACTCATTTATGCCATATAACACAAGCACTTTTGAGGTATTTTGTTCTATTTCTAAAGGTATCATTGGGATTTGCATGCCTTCTTGAATAGTGGAAGATTATCAAGGCCAATATCTCTTATTCCTTATCACTACATCATCTCCTAATAGATCCACTGGTTTTACTGGATCATATTATAGACAAAGGATTATCATTGTACTATATGAACATTCATCCTTCAATCCTTCCTATTTGTGCTAATATATCCACACCATATACTCAGAATAAAAATAGGTTGTGTTTCCTTTGATGGATGATTCACCTATCGTCATATGAATCATTATCCAAGGATGAATTTCTATTCAATCATGAATCCTCATCTTCTTCTTATTTGGAACATTCTAGTCAACCAAGGATTCTCTTTGGATTCACTTCTATGAATGCTTCCTCGATATCGTGTCCACTAATGTCAGTGAGGGCACTTGATCCAAACATAAGTTGACATATTGGATACGTCTTCCCATAATAACATTGGTATTTTTTTATCATGGATCATAATATTCACAATGAACCTATTCTACAACAAATGACAAAAGTTTCCACACATGTTAAATAGTTATAATATTAGTCAATAAAATAACAATTCAATTTAAGCAAATAAAAAACTTATTACAAAAGGTATCAAATGCTTATCCATTTTTTTTTTGGATTCATCTTGAGTTATACCTCGTTGCAAAAATACAAGATTTTCTACAAGTTTACTCTGCTTTATCACTTGAACTGAAGACCTTAATATTCTTCTTCGTTAGGTTTTGAACTTCTTAAACTTGTTGAAGTCCTTATCTTTTGTCTTCATTTATTCTTGGAGAAAATCATCCATAGTGCAAGGAGACATACAGGGATGTAACTATCACCACTCCACATGTTTATGAACTATATCCAAGATCTTATTAGATGTACTATTGTTTATAATATATCCCTTCGAAATATTTCGAAGTATACATCTTCTAAAAAATTCCTTCATGTTGAACCTCTTCAGTACTTAGAAGTATTCTTTGCAATTGACATTAATTATGTATTATTTTCTTCTGAGGTGGAATCTATTCAACATTAGTTTCATGTTTCCTTTCTTTCATTTTATTTTGAGTACACTGATATGAAAAGTGACCAATAGTAGAACAATTGTAACATTTTAATCTTTAAATGATCCTTCTTTTTCTTTTTTGGGAGCTAGTCTCCTCTATTTCTTCTTCTCATCATTTCCTTTATTTTGTTCTTAAGTTGTTATGACCTTAGAACGACCAATGTAAACTAAAAAGGTATCACTTATATAGTAAATATTAGCATTAAGAGTAGATAAAAAATAATACTGCACTTCATCTGCAATTTCAACATCATTCAACCTATATTTCATTATGGACANACCAATGTAAACTAAAAAGGTATCACTTATATAGTAAATATTAGCATTAAGAGTAGATAAAAAATAATACTGCACTTCATCTGCAATTTCAACATCATTCAACCTATATTTCGTTATGGACATCATTTTCACAAAATCTAAATATCTGACATGGAAACCCTAGCAGGAGCTAGGTCAAAATTGAATATTGGAAGAAGTGAAAATGGCCTCCACATATATATTCACCCTCCTAAGGTGAGATTAGTAATTCTAATGTAAAACTTGATATGTTGTCATGAAGGATTGAAATAGGAATCCCTAGGCTTTGACCCTAATAAAGACTAAGCCAAAATTAAAAATTCACAAAACTAAAATCTCCTCCCATAGATAAGTGCACCCTCCCAATGAGAGTTCCAATGTGATATTTCCAAGTATAAACTATGGAGATAATTATCCAAACTTGGAAGTCGTAGTTTCCATATTAGGTAGGAAACAATCTCTTGCAATAGCATCTATTCAACACTGCTACAGGGTGGTAAACATGTAGTGGTTGAAGAAAGTCATGTAGAGGATCACACGATATTCTTACTCTGTGAGCATACTATAGTTGTGTGTTAATGAAATTGATAAGAGAATAAGTGTGTGCATATTAAATAATTGTGTGCACAATTATTTAAGAGTATGTGGTGGAAACTGTTGCACAACAAGTTAAGAGTATGTGGCACAAACTCTTGCACATCAAAATAAGTAAATATTACATAGAAATGTCTTGGTATGAGAAGTATTAAGAAAGATAAATATCCCCCATGGAATCAATAGTCCATATAGGCTATTGGGAGAATGCCATTCATCATAAAAAATCAATATAGTTGGCACCTCTCAAACTGGGAAAACTAGGATCTTCAAGGCTATATTAGAAACTTCCCAGAAAAGCCATTCCTATTGTATCCTTCATGAGAATATTGATCTTGACATTGGCACCTATATTCAATGTGTCGATCAATTCAAGTGTGGAATACAAGTAGTGAATCTACCCTTGTAACTCATCCATCTGTAACAAAATTTTCTTTCTTTCCTCATGATTGTCTAGGATGAAATTCCCTAGAAAAGTTTTCATTTGCCAATGCAGAATTACCTCTTCAATGTATCTAGTGTCCCATGTTTTATAAGTTCCAAAATGTAATACCTAATTCAACATGTCATGTTTAAAATCCTCTACACTCACTGTCTTCTACTCCTCATTGACCTAGGTTTCCTCCTTTTTTATATCACGATTGATTTTCGATGGGATGTTGATGTTATACAACACATTCAACATCTCTACCTCCTTCATAATTTGAGGAACATGGGTTATGGTGTAGCTCCTATTAACTTTTCTCTCATTTTACCTACTCACAATACTTACAAATACTCTCTAGTACTCATAGTTTCAAAATGATTGATTCTTCTATAGACTATGAACCAATCCCATATTGAAACCATCAATGAGTATATCTCTCCATAGCTAAAAAATTATTAGTTTAAACCATTTATTCTCATTTTTTTCTCGATTATTCCAAAAACTATAATATTTTTCTAGTTATCAATATCACACACACACACAATATTATTGTTTCCTTAAGAAAATGTTTAGGATGGAGAAAGGATTGAGCAGTCACACTTGCCATAATTTTTTCTTCAATGCTTCACAATCATTCTCCCTTATATCTTTTAACACGCATCACCATTGGTCTAGGAAAAGGATCATTATAACTAATAATTCCATCATGTAATCTATTTGTATCTCATCATTATAATTCCTCTCATACACCACAAACCATAGAACCATCTCAAATCACATATTGAAGGAGGAATCCACCATTCAACAACAAAAACTCGTATTTCTTAACACCAATCATATAAAATCAAAAATGTGTCACCACAACCCATGCATCATACATGTGTGTCTCTATGAAAATATGACCCATTGATATCACTTGATATTAGGGGTTGAGATACACCTTGGAGAATTTTTGAGATTCAATAGCCACAGAGGAGAGAGCTAGTGCATGATAAGATAAATCCAGAGATATGGCCCTGCTACTCACTCCCTCATTCTCTAATTCAACATTAGTTTCATGTTTCCTTTATTTCATTTTATTTTGAGTACACTGATATGAAAAGTGACCAATAGTACAACACTTGTAACATTTTAATCTTTAAAATATCCTTCTTCTTATTTTCATAGCTATTCTCCTCTATTTCTTATTATCATCATTTCATTTCTTTTGTTCTTGAGTTGTTATGACCCTAGAACCACCAATGTCAACTAAAAAGGTATCACTTATATAGGAAATAATAGCATTAAGAGTAGAGAAAAATGAATACTACACTTCATCTGCAATTTCAACATCATTCAACCTATATTTCATTATGGACATCATTTTGACAAAATCTAAATATTTGACGTGGAAACCCTAGTAGGAGCTAGGTCAAAATTGAATATTGGAAGAAGATAAAATGGCCTCCGCGTATATATTCACCCTCCTATGGTGATATCAATAATTCTAATGTAAAACTTAATATGTGGTCAGAAAGGATTGAAACAAGAATCCCTAGGCTTTGACCCTAATAGAGACTAAGCCAAAATTGAAAATTCACAAAACTAAAATATCCTCCCATAGATAAGTGCACCCTCTCAATGAGAGTTCCAATGTGATATTTCCTAGTATAAAATATGGAGATAATTATCAAAACTTGGAGGCCATAGTTTCCATATTAGGGAAGAAACAATCTCTTGCAATGGGATCTATTCAACACTGCTACAGGGTGGTAAACATGTCACATGGTTGAAGAAAGTCACGTAGAGGATAACATGATAGTCTTACTCTGTGAGAATAATATAGTTGTGTGGTAATGAAATTGATAAGAGAATAAGTATGTGCATATTAAATAATTGTGTGCACAATGTGTTGCACAATGAGTCAAGAGTATGTGGTGGAAACTGTTGCACAACGAGTTAAGAGTATGTGGCGCAAACTGTTGCTCATCAAAATAAGTAAATATTACATAGAAATTTATTGGTATGAGAAGTATTAACAAATATAAATATCTCCCATGGACTCAATAGTCCATATAGGCTACTGGGAGTATGCCATTCATCATAAAAAATCAAGATAGTTGGCATCTCTCAAACTAGGAAAACTAGGATGTTCAAGGCTATATTAGAAACTTCCTGGAAAGGCCATTCCTATGGTATCCTTCACAAGAAGACTGATATGGACATTGAAACCTATATTTAATGTTTCTATCAATTCAAGTGTGGAATACAAGTAGTGTAGTATACTCTAGAAATTCATCCATCTGTAACAAAATTTTCTTTATTTCCTCATGATTGTCTAGGACAAAATTCCCTAGAAAATTATTCATTTACCAATGCAGANTGTAGTATACTCTAGAAATTCATCCATCTGTAACAAAATTTTCTTTATTTCCTCATGATTGTCTAGGACAAAATTCCCTAGAAAATTATTCATTTACCAATGTAGAATTACCTCTTCAATGTACCTAGTCTCCCATGCTCTAGAAGTTCCAAAATCTAAGACCTAATTCAACATGTCATGTTGAAAATCCTCTTCACTCATTGTCTTCTACTCCTCATTGACCTAGGTTTCCTCCTTTTTTATATCATGTTTGATTCTCGATGGGACGTTGATATTATACAACACATTCAATGTCTCTACCTCCTTCATAATGTGAGGAACATGGGTTATGGTGTGGCTCCTATTAAATTTTCTCTCGTTTTACCTACTCACAATACTTACAAAGACTCTCTACTACTCATAGTTTCAAAATGATTGATGCTTCTATATACTATGAACCAATCCCATATTGAAACCATCAATGAGCAGATCTCTCCATAGATAAAAAAATTATTAGTTTAAACCATTTATTCCCATTTTCTTTCTCCATTATCCCAAAAACTATAATATTTTTCTAGTTATCAATATCACACACACACAATATTATTGTTTCCTTAATAAAATGGTTAGGATGGAGAAAGGATAACTTGCCATATTTTTTTCTTCAATGCTTCACAATCATTCTCCCTTATATCTTTTAACCTGCATTGTCATTGGTCTAGGAAAAGGATTAACCAACGTCATCATTATAACTAATATTTCCATCATGTAATATATTTGTATCTCATCAAGATACTTCCTCTCATACACCTCAATCCATAGAACCATCTCAAATCACATGAAGGAGGAATCAACCATTCAACATCAACAACTCCTATTTCTTAAAAACAATCATATAAAATCGAAGAGGTGTCACCACAACTCATGCATCATATATGTGTGTCTCTATGACAATATGACCCATTGATATCACTCGATATGAGGGGTTGAGATACACCTTGGAGAAGTTTTGACATTCAATAGCCACAGAGAAGAGAGCTAGTGCATGCTAGGATAAATCCAGAGATATGGTCCTCCTACTCACTCCCTCATTATCTAATTGATCTACAATTTTATTGTATATATGTGTGATATGGAAGGGGATAGTGACATTATTCCAACCATGGAAATTCACTAACCATTGTAGTTTTTCCTCAAGCCTCTAGATTTAATAAATTTTACTAATTGGTGTTCTATTATGAAGTTTCTTGACCATGTGAATGATAATTTGTGAATCCCATTCAATCACTAAATTTTTTAAATTGCCTCAGAAGGAAATATATAGGATGTAGAAAATAGCATGCAATTACAAAACATTATTTCTTTCTATCTCGATGAAGCCTACATAAAACTAGATAAGCTCTACATTTTCCTCCCATAGGGAACCACCAAACCCAACCATTCAAGTATTCCCTTTTGATTATATATCAAAGTTTAATATGATGAAAATTGTTAGGGGAGGTGAACATGTACAAGGGATAGATACTCTTTTTTCTTGTTTGATTAAGTATGTGGTCCTTCCTAAGGAATCTAGGCCATATGCTTGCATAATAGTTTTTTCTATTATTGAAACATTCCATTACTATTCCCCTCATTGATAATATTTAAATGTTTCATGTAAATACAACAATTCAATGGCATACTTGGTCCTTAATACAAGATTATTTGTTTGAAAATGATGCAATTTGTATGTTTAAATGTTTTTTATAGAACAAATCATGGGAAAATTTACTATGTCCTATTAAGAATGGGGGTTTGATATGTTTTATTTTTTTCAATCAACTATGGTATCCTTAATGCTTTCTTTGTTCTCGTTTTATTTATCAAATATATGATCTACTCAATACAAAACCAAAAAATTAAAAGATCACTGCTTTAATATAAGTTCTAGAGTTTATGTTGCTTCATTATATGGGTTAGATTAGGAGGGTAGTTCAAAACCTATAAAAATTATCTAGTCCCAAGTTAACACCTTTCCTATGTCCATAATCCATAGGAAGGTTGTTCAACCTTGGTCCATTTGTTTTCCTTCCCAAATTGTCCCCATATCCCCCCCCCCCCCCCTCTTTGTTGTTAACGGTGTTTTTCATATTGAATAAGATTCTTTGAGGAAGAAATTAACTCTCTCATTGTGTCGCCATCAATATTTTGTTCAACTTGGATTGATATTTTCCTTACATTTAGTTCATCCCAAATTTCTTCCCATTTATAATATTTGAGGGTTCAAGCAAATTCTCCTACAAACACCATGTACTCCAATCACCCGAGTGTCTATTCATGTGTCAATACTGGTAAATAATTTTTTTTCTAGTAATGGAGAATATTCACAATTTTGTCCCTTTAGCAATTGTACACTGTTTCTAGAAATCCTCCTAGAATAATGCTAACATACCATCTCAAATTTCCCAGAAATTCTTATTTTGGATGAGTGATTTGTTTTCCAAGTAGTATTATAGATGATAGAGCCTCTTCCATTACCATAAACTCTAATTAAGTCTCGATACATAACCTAGTCCATGCACTTTTTTATAATGTTCTCTATAAGGCCATCTTATTCTAGATCCATCTCCACTAAGCCTTTGCCCCTTAGTAAACACATTCAACTTTTGGATATTGAATTTATAAGCCTCCTTATTTTTTGGAACAATAGACTTCATTCAAGCCACGTTGGCCCATTTCCAAACAATATTAGTTCCTGCCCAAATAAATGTTCTCTAAATATTTCTTACCACTTTTCTTATATGATTTAGAGTGACAAAAATAGAAAATAGATAAACAAGCATGATTGAATGGCCAATTTCATAAGAAAGAAATTTGTATCCATCTATTAGAGGAGGTATTCCTATTACTAATTGTGGTAAGAATTATCAATTAGGGGTTCTCCTAAGTATTTGGAGATAAGGGAGCTCTTCTGAAATATAATGATTCTAGCAATATGAAGTTAAATATAAAGCGGAGTACTAATGAATAAAATTTTAGACTTACCTTGATTAATAGAGGTGCTTGAACATTACATGAATGTTCTCAGAAGTTTTTTAAGGTATTTTTCTACTTCTACAGTCAAAACACCCATAAGCATGGCATCATCCATGAATTGAAGTTTATAAGAAAGCAAGTCATCGCCATGAAGCCACATACCTTTGGCTTTATTCTCTTCCATGATTTCTTTATGCAATCTACCTAGGCCTTCATCCATCATAATGAAAATAAAGGGGGAGAGTGAATCTCTTTAACTTATACCTTGTGAAGGGGAGATTGCCTTGAAGAGAAATCCATTGATGAGGGTGGAGAGGAAATATGATGAAGTTAGGGACAATATCCAATACATCCATTTGTTAGAGAATCCAAAAATACAATAGCATGCAATGAAGATATTTCCATCTTACTTAGTTAAAGGCCTTGGAAATTTCTAGATTTATTAACATTCCTACTTTCTTGGAGTTCTTTACTTAGTTCATTGTTTCATGTTCTAGGATTATCCCATGCAAGATAAGTGCAGGTGAAATATAAAATGTTCCTTTAATCCACCTCTAGACTCCATGTCTTTAACCTCAGTACTCTTTTATATGGACCATCGACGTTATTCCTTCCTTAAACTTTACATAGGAAGGAATGAGACCTTTTCCTTTGATATAAAATTTGAATACCCCCCAAATATATATTATTCTATTGAGTAATATCCAAATCCTTGAATTTTGCAAAATAAACAAACTAAATTTCGCATAAGTGAATCTTGGCACTAAATTATTTAAACAAATTAATATTTTCTAGAATCACAGCACTAATCAATTGGTAACCCACTTCATGAGTCACAATACCTTTTTCAATGGGAATCTATGTAATTTGTATCCTTTCACTTCCCTCTATTGTTGATGAGGTCCAGTTAACTGGTGATCTGATTATCATCAATCATTTCCATATTGTCAACATATCATACCTCTGTGAATTAAGGAAAATCCACACTAGCTACCACTATACATGATTTAGTTAGTAAACAAGACTCATATAAACTAGAGGTTGAATCAATGAGGAATTTGAAATCAATTATTCATGGGATACTTCTAGTTAAAAAATGAACATGAGGGATTTATTGTTGGAAATCATTTTCATTAATTTCAAAAGAGTTCAATAATGAAAAAGGTAAACTCCATGGTAGGACAAGAGATGTCATATGTGATAAGGATGGAAATACACATGAAAGGATCCAGCGAGGGGATCAAGTCAGGAGAATTTCAATTGAGCTTGACTAATCAATTTGTTGATCAATCAATGCAGAGTCATAGAGTTGTAGTCAAGTTGTTTAGCAAAGGTAGGACGACTAAGATCATATCAACAAAATAGATTGAGGGCAAGGAAATAATTAGCAAAGTAAAAGTGCATGGAATATAACATTCCATATATCCAAAGTGATGTTCCATGGTTAATCAGAGATCTATAGCTAGGAAACATTTCGCAGTAGATCTACGGTCCTCAAGAGTTGAGAAAATAAATTTGCGGGAGGAAATTGAAAAAGCCAATTTATGGAAAAGTGTGGTTCCACAATCTATAGCTGGAATATCAAAGGTCAGGAAAGAACCCAGAAGAAATCGATGGCTCAAAAGAGTTGTGGAAAAGAAGTTGCAGGAAGAAAATTGCAAAAGCCAATTTATGGAAAAGTATGGTTCCACAATCAAAAATCCACAACCCGAAGATCGAAGGCCACAAAAGAACACATAAGAAAGTGGTGGCTCAGAAGTGTTGCAGGAAATAAAATTGCGGAAGCAATTTTTGAGAAGTGTGAAAGTGCACATCCACAATCCACAATGTGTAATTGTGGAAGGAATGAGTTCCCACATAATTGCGGAAACGTTGTTGCAGAAAGAAAATTGTGGAAAGCTAATTGCAAAAAGGACATCATAGAAAATTTGTTGCACAAAGGATACTGCTGAAGGTCATGAATGATAAATTAAACAGAGTTAAAAATGAGAAACATAGAAGTAATTTCGAATTAGTTTATTTGGCTTTGAAGAGTCACGATGAAGATAGGTGACTGGTGAATGAACAGATATGTATGAGGGTATATAAAAAATGGTTTAAACCTTCAAATATGTGTCTCTGTACATTCAATTGATGGATCTATTAATGTAGAATAGTCAGAGATGAAATTATCATATACGAGCAGTAGGGAGGCGCTAGGGCGGGAAACAAGCCTGCAAGGGGTTCATAACCTCTTTCCAGTGGTAGCTAGTAAATAGGGTGTCCTAGCATCCTTTCAGTAATAATTGATAAAAAAAAAGGGGGTTCATAGCCTCATTCTAGTAGTTGCTGGTAAATAGGGTGTATTATCATCCTTGTCTATAGTAGCAGGCAAAAACTATTTGTAAAATATAATTTTGCACTAATAAGAAGTATTGGTGGTTTACCCAATTGGGATTCCACGATAAATTTTTGTTCTATTTGTCCTTTTTGATCATGTGTGTTAATGAATAAATTAAAAGTTGTTTAAACTTTTAAAGTCTGTCAATATTGATTCACCCCCCCCCCCTCAATATTTTCCAATATTCCAACAATTGGTATAAGAGCGAGATCCTTCACTACAACTTAATCACTGGAAGGAAGATCCTATTAAAAATTACTATGGGTCAAGAAGGGTTAGCCACCAACAAACCTCCTTTATTTACTGGATATAATTATGCATACTGGAGTGTAAGAATGAATTTTCATCTAACAGATATTGGATATAAATTTTGTAGGACTGTTGAAATAGAATATAAAGTACCAGATGACATACCTATAGACGAAGGATAACTAATCCAATATGAGGCCAATGCAAAATCCCTGAATGCAATTTCGATTGGGTTAATAGAGTCAGTACTTGTAAAATTCATACAATTCAAAACATCGAAACATTCATGGAAAAAACTAAAATGTGTCTATGAAGGAGCGCCCAAAGTCAAGGAATCCAAACTTTAGACTTACAAAGGACAGTTTGAAAACCTAAAAATGAAAGAGCAAGAAAATGTTGCAGAATAACTTCTAAGAGTATATGAAATTGTTAATTCCATTAAACGCATTGGAGGAGAAATAAAAGAGAAATATATAGTCAACAAGGTACCAAGAACCCTTCCAATGAAGTATGATTCAAAGATGTCCACTTTATAGGAATGAGATGATCTTAAAATTATGACAATAGATGGACTACATGGGATATTCACTCCCTATGAGAGGAGAGAAGGACAAAATGGATCATCAAAGAAGGAAGCATCCTTTAAAGTTGTATCCAAGATCCAATATGAGGATCTATATGATGTGGAATCTCTCTTCATCAAGAAACTTGAGAGAGGTGCTAGTAAGTACAAAGGGAAGCTACCCTTGAAATGTTTTAACTGTGTAAGGATTGGAAATTTTTGCAAAAGGTGTCCTCACCCAAAACAAGAGGTTAGTGATGATGAAGAACCTTGTTGTCATAGGAGAGATAAAAAAAAATAAGACCAAATACAAAAAATAAGTTTCATAAAAATAAGAAAAACCTCTATTCCAACGAAAATAGTGAAGATGTTGGAATGAGTGAATATGTTGAAGTTCTATTCATGGGTTTAAAAAATGAAATACTTGAAGAAGAAATAGAATATGTGTTATATTTTTCAGAATAAGAACTTATAAATTCTTGTCAAGAATTAGAGGAGTATAAAAGGATGTACAAAATATAAAAAGGTCACATGATAGAAATTGAAGAGAAAAACAATGACGTGGAAAGAATGATTGTTGAATTAAAAAATCAGGTTCTAGAAGTTGAAAGAGATGAAAACAATCGAGAACAACAACTCAAAAAGAGAATACAATAATATGAAAGACTTGAAGAAGACATTATGCACCTTAGAAAGAAACTAGATGAAGAATCTAACAAATCAAAGTTTGAAAACAGCTGAAGGACTTTAGATGAAATCCTAAGTTACCAAATACCATCAAGCGATAAATATGGATTAGGATTTGACAAAGAAAAGAAACCGGGATATTCTTATTGCAAAAATAAAGATGGAAATAAAAAAATCTATGCTATTGTACTCATTATCCAAACTAGAAAAGTAAGAAATTTGCCTCTCCCTTACAAAAAACAGATATGATGCCTAAAAGACTAGTGAGAATTAAACATCAACAACTCTTTTTAGGAAATTGTTACACCTGTAACAATTTTGTACATATGGCTAGAAATTGTAAACTAAGGACTCATGTGGAGAAATGAATCACATCATATACTTTTGTCTATAAGAAAAATATTACCATAAACAATATGAAAGGAAGAAACTACAATTATTTTACCCCTATATAGAGTTATAATACATAATGCTACAAATGTAGTAATCAAGGACACATTGCTAGAAAGTGTAAACTAGTCATTCCTATGGATGACGCCTAAAAAAGTCAAAGAAAAGAACAAAGATGTCTTGGATGAAGAAGGATGATGTGGAAATTTCATTAGCTCTATATGCTACAAAAAAAAATCAATAGCATATAGATAGTGGGTGCTCAAAACACATGACATGTGACCCAACTAAGTTCATAAGCCTAAAATGGAAGCAAAAAGAAAAAGTCACCTTTGGAAATAATCTATCCTCTAAAATAATCGAGATATGTATAGTGGTTATTAGAGACAAGATGAAATATGAAATTATTTTTCTTGTAGAAACTTAAAACCTAATCTTATGAGTGTGATCCAAATGTGTGATTAAGGACACATATATTTGATTCCAAGAAGTGTGAAATCAAAGAAAAGATTCAAGAAAACTTGTTGGAACTACTATGAGAACTCCAAGCAATGTGTATATTCTCAAAAATGAAGAACAATGTTATATGAGCCAAATTGATGGAAGTTTGCTATGGAATAGATGGATGGGGCACTTGAACTTTTAAAATATTGTTAAAATTAGTGACAAGGGAGATATAAGAAATCTTCCAAAGATTATAAAACCATGAAATCATGTTTGTAGACACCGTCTTCATGGGAAACAAATGAGAACAAGTTTCGAAATCAAAGAACATACAACCTCTTATCCATTAGAAATAATTAACACTAATATTTGTGGACCAACAAGGAATAAAATATTTCAAGGTGGATATTACTTTGTTATTAATCGATGATTATACAAGGATGACTTGGGTGACATTTCTTAAGGAAAAATGAGAATCCTTTATAAAATTTAAATCCTTCAAAGCACTAGTTGAGAATCAATCAAATCGAAAGATTAAATCTCTAAGGTCAGATAATGGTGGAGATTTCACCTCAAATGAATTCAATGAGTTTTATGAAATTCATGTGATCATGAGGTAGTTTTAAACAACAAAAATGCCTCAGAAAAATAGAGTAGTTAAGAGAAAGAACAGGACAGTTCAGGAAGCAATTAGAGCTATGTTTAATGAAGGAAAAATTCTTGATGGATATTGGAGAGAAGAAGTATATAAAATTGTCTATATACAAAACAAAGGAAAACTGAGAGTAAATAATAATAAGACTCCTTACGAGCTATGGTTCAAAAGACCAACTTCAATTAAATATTTTAGAGTTTTTGGAAGTAAATGTTACGTAAAAAGAGAATATGATAATCTAGGGAGGTTTGACTCTATAATAGATGAAGGAATATTTCATGGTTTTATTCCACAAAAAAGGCATACATATGTTACAATCTAAAAAAGCACAAGATCATAGAAAGTGCAAGTGTAATTGTTGATGATACTAAGTCAAGAAGAATCCAAATCCAAGAAAGTGAGGATGTTGAAGAAACTGATTATGAAAAAATAAATGACAAACAAAAAGAATAAATTTTACAAGAGGAGGATACTCTACAAGAAGAAGAATAAATATTAGAACAAAAAGACTCAGAGGAAAGTGGAGGTGAAGACTCTCCAAGGTTTGATAAAAAAGCTCCATCTATGAGAATACAAAAAGATCATCCTGAGACACAAATCATTGGTGACAAAGATGTTGTATTTAGTACAAGGAAACTACTATTTAATGAACAACTCTTACTATCAGTGGTTGAACCTAATAACTTTGCAAAATCTAGAAAAAATTATAATTGGATAAAATCCATGAAGAAAGAGCTGGATCAAATTGAGAAAAAACAAACTTGGGAACTAGTTCCAAGACCCACAAGTAATAATATTGTAGGAACCAATTGATTCTTCAAACACAAGTTAAATGAAAATGGAAAATTGATAAGAAATAAAGAAAGGTTAGTTTGTAAAGGATATCCTCAAGTGGAAGGTATTGATTTTGAAGAAACTTTTGCACCTGTAGCAAGACTTGAAGCAATCAGAATGTTCTTGGAATTTTCATGTTACAAAAATTTGAAAGTATATCAAATGGATGCAACAATTTGCACATCCGCAATCAATATCCCGCAATTACGAAAGGAATGAGTTCCCACAAAATTGTGAAAAGACAATTGGTGAAATCTAATTTTGGAAAGGATGTCATGGAAAAGATGTTGTAGAAAGGATTCTATGAAACGTCACAACCGATAAATTAAATAGAGTTAAAAAAGACAAACATAGAAGTAATTTCAAATTAGTTTATTTGTCTATGAAGAGTCATGATGAATATAGCTGATTATTGAATGAAGAGATATGTTTGAGAGTATATAAACAATGGTTTAAACCTTCAAATAAGTTCCTTTGTACATTCAATTGACAAATCAATTGAGGTAGAATAGTCATAGATCAAATTATCATATAAGAGTGGTAGGGAGGCGCTAGGGCAGGAAACATGCTAGCAAGGGGGTCATAGCCTCATTCTAGTGGTAGCTAGTAAATAGGTTGTTGTAGCATCCTTTCAGTAGCAACTGATAAAATAGGGGGTCTTATCCTCCTTCTAATAGTTGCTGGTAAATAGGGTGTATTATCATCCTTGTCTATAAGAGAAGGAAAAAAATATTTGTAAAATATAATTTTGCAGTAATAGATAGTATTGGTAGTTTACCCAATTAGGCTTCCATGATAAATTTGTGTTCTTTGTGTTCTTGTCGATCATGTGTGTTAATGAATAAATTAAAAGTTGTTTAAATTGTTAAAAGTTATCAACACTGATTCACCCTCCCTCTCAGTATTGTCCAATATTACAAAATTTATTCCTTACTAGCATACACTAAAGTTTTAAACACATAATATTACTTAATAAACTACTAAAAGAAGGATTAGAAATGAATCAACAAAAAACCAATTATTTATTCATATTTTGAAACTAGTCCCAATTTTGTATATTCCTTCATTTCTAGATAGACAAGTGAATAACTGATTTGATCAATATCCATAAAGGATGGATCAAATGCAATTTAAGAGAAGATGAAATCAAACTATAAAATGACTACCTAGAAATCTTCCCAAAAAAATGATTACACATTTGGTGGGAAAAGAAACCCCTTATTTTTTGAACTAATATTATTCTTAAGGGAACACACTCACATCAATAAATATATTTGAACCTCTATATGCCAGGTTTTTACTTTCAAATGATGCACCTACATTATACTCCCAAAGAACAATTTGCTCATGGAATCCTGTCCATGAGGTCTTCAACATTGCTTTCATTTATGGATGATTTTGGCAGTAATCCATGTAGCATATTCTAGTATATAATCCTCTTATTTAACTATATATTTGTATTATTCCTTGTTCCTGGTTTTCTCAACCACTTTCTTGTCCAATACCTTCTCCATTTGAAACTTCTTAGTTATAGGTAATTGCTTTAGCCATTGGAGTGGTTCAACCTTTCCACTATCATGTTCATTTGTTTACTTTTTTCCTCCATTTTCTTTGTATGATACAAATATACAACATTGAAGATGAGTGAGATTCCAATATTAGATGGAATCTCAATCTCAGAATATTTTGTTGAAATTTTCCTTAAACTTTTTCAGGGTCCAATCTTCTTTGAGATTAACTTGTTATATTCTCCTCTCGAAAATACTTGTTATCTCATATGTGTTAAGCTTAGATCTACCGATTCAAATTTTCCTTCTCTTGATTTGAAATATGGATTATGCTTGTACTTGTGGCCTCTTTATTATAACTTATCTTTAACCTATTCATGCAATATTGAAAACATGGTTGTAACGAAGTCTTCAACATCAATCCTCCTTAACTTTATGTTTCCTATATTTCCGAAGTCATAAATGTATATTGGGTGCATACATTACATAATTCAAAATTGAATCAACCTCATTGTATTATTAGGTGAGTCATTCTATGCAAATTTACCTCATGGAAGAGCCTGGTCCAACTATTTTGGGTGTTCACTTACCAAACTTCTCAATAGGTTTCCCAAGATCCTATTAATAATGTAAGTTTTCCAATTTCTTTATGGATGATAGAATGAGTTTCAACAAGTATTAGTTCTCAATTTTTTCTATAATTTCCTCCAAAAGTCTTCAACAAATTTGGTATGCATGTTTTAAACTGTACTCTTGGGAAGACCATATACTCGTACAACTTCTTTAAAAAAAATGCAATCTAGGTTGCGTCACATGTTTTAAAATAGGGTATAAAAAGTTCCATTTTGCAGAATCTAACAAGAATTACAAAAATGTAATCATTACCTCTTTGAGTTCAAGGTAATCCCAAGACAAAATCCATACCTAGAGCATCCCATGGTTTGCTTGGCATTACCAGTGGTTGATACAAGCATGTTTTCTGATGGCTTTATTTTGCATACTAGTAGATTCTACATTTATCCACAAAAAATTTAACATTGTATCATACCTTGCCAAAAATAAAAAATAATTCAACTCAACATAGATCTTATCATCTCCAAAATGACCTTCCAAGCGTCCACTATGCTTCTCCTGCAACATATTGTTCCCCATTGAATACCTTAGAATACATACTTGAATTCCTTTGAACATTAACCCCTCATGTAGCATATATTCTATCCAAGGACTTTTATCTCTACTTATAGGATTCTCATATGCTTCATAAGAATCTTCGAAATATGGATTTTCTTTAAGCATTCATTTGAAATGTTGAAATCCCAAAATAGTTACTTGGCATACCAGTAAAACCAAAGATATTTTTCTTGAAGTATCTACAACATTGTTAGTATGTGCATTGATATTATTAAGAGCATATGTAAATATTAGCTCGCATTCTACCCATTTGGAATGTTTTTGGTTAATCTTTTCCTATTTAGTGATAAACTTCAAACCGTGGTTATCAATATATAAAACAAATTCCTCTAAATAAGATAGTTTCTATATTTATTCAAAGTGTGTATCACTACATAAAATTCCTTCTCATAGAAATAAAACTTATGTTTCACTTCATTCACTTTCTCACTAAAATAGAAAATAGGCTTCTCATCTTGACTAAGAACAACACCAATGGAAAATTGATTTTCATCACACTTAACTTGAAATGGTTTATGGAAATCAAGAAGTGTTCAAACTAGTTTCTTAGTGATTTTCTCCTTTAATAACTTGAATCCTTTTTCAGCTTCTATTGTCCACTTGAATGATTGTTTTTCCTTTTTAACAATTTCAACATTTAGAGCACATATACCACTGAAATTTCTAATAATTTTTCTGTAAAATGTTTCCAACCCATGAAAAATTATTACCTCATAAATATTTCTTGGTGAATGCCACTTGATAATAGCTTAACCTTATTAGAATTCAACTTCAACCCCTCTTGAGATATTACAAAACATATATAAATCATCTTTGTATTAATAAAGGAACATTTCTTGATATCTACTAAATATTTCTCTTATTGCAACCTTTTTAAAACCATTCTCAAATTCGTAATATGCTCTTCTTCTGTTTGACCAAAAATAAGGATATCATCTAAATACACAATCACCAATTTACATATAAACTCTTTGATAACTTCGTTAATGAGTCTCATGAAGGTATTGGGTGCATTTTTCTATCCAAGTTACATGACCAACCATTCATATAGTCCATCATTTTTTAAAAGTTATCTTCCATTCATCCCCCTCTCTTATTTTAATATGATGATATACACTCTTTAAATTTGTTTTTGAAAAGTATTTAGAACCATTCAAGAAATCCATTAAATAATCAATGCATGGTAAGGGAAATATCTACCTTATTTAATCATGTTTATTACTTTTGATTCATTGCACATTCTCCATCCTCGGTGTTTATTTTGGCTCAACACTATACGTACAACACATGGACTCAAACTCGCATTAATGAATCCATTACATAACACTCATGTACTTGATTTCTCATTTCCTCATCTTGGGGTCACTTTGTAGGATGCTTTGTTTAGCATACTTTCTCTAGGAATTAAATCAATGTGATGAATTATGCTTCTTACAAATCGTAACTCATTTGGTAAGCCATCTACAATTATATTAACATGTTCGTCCAACAACTTTTTAATTTCCAGAGGCAGATCATCTAATCAAGTATTTTTCCAAGTGACCCTAGGATTACCAATCAAAGAAAACATGACCTCATCATCATGGATTTGATACACAAATACCTTGCCAATTACCATCCACACTTTAGGGTTGTCTTGTTCCTCCACGTTTTCATCTCTCAATCATATAAGCGTATTCTTCCTCCCATCCTTCTCAAAAGTGTATTTTTTCTTTCCCCCATCATATGTCATATATTTTTTGGAAAATTTCCATGGTATTCCCAATAGAACATGATAGGAATACATGGGATAATATCACATAGTATTTTTTTGATCTAAAACTCAACTTCGATTTGTTCGTTAACCAACACTTGATGTCCTTTTTGCAACTAGGACACATTATGTGGAGTAGAATGTGTTAAATACTTTACAAATTGAATTTATCCACCATATTTGTAGAAACCAAACTATCAGTACTACCACCATCAATAATTAATTTGCATCTCTTACCCCTTTCCTTGCACATTGTCTTAAATATACTCTTCCTTTCAGTAAGTTTGTGTACTTCTTTGTTTGGTTTTGGCAACACTCTTTTCATCAAGATAGATTCTCTAGCCTCTGGAATTTTAGCATGTGGTTCTCCAGTTGTAGCATTAATTGCAGCCTATACTATCTGTACATTTGTTTTTCCTATAGCATTATCTACAAATTCATATTACTTATGACCAAATTGATTATATTTATAACATCTCACCTGAAAGTCTCAACCTCTACCGCTGATTTTGGAGTAAGGTCTTGTTCCTATAAATTCATTGCTTGTGATTCCATATCATTTTTTATATGAACAATTGTTTTGTTAAGGCTTACCTCCTCTTTGTTGTCCTCTACCTCTAAACACACCACAATTTTTCATTTGGCTTATCCTAGCTAACTTCTCCTCAATGTTTTGAAAGGAAGTTAATATGTCGCCTAATCAATTTTAGGTGAGAGTGAACTCAACTCCTATTGGATTTCAAATACCATTCCATTTATGTATCTTACTGCTCATTCAAAGCTATCTTCCATATTCCCCACTCTATAATTTACTTTGTAAAATTATTCATTATATTCTTTGATAGTCATAAGCTTTTGCTTCACATTTTGCATCTTTCTAAATAAAGACAACTAATAATCCTTGGGCAATAATTTACCTTTATGTTTAACCATCATTATGATCCTTCTCTTCCTTCTCTTGATCTTTGCTTTGTCTGTGCTACTCTTATATCTTCCTCCACTCCATCCCACCATAAGGATGTGTGTCCTCTTAACTTCGTGGCAACCAATTTAACTCGCTTTCCTTCATTGAGTTCCTCATAGTAAAAGTATTTGTCTAAGTAATTGATCCAATCAATCAATTCTTTGACATCCACGCTATCATTCTGCATAGTAAGCGCTTCCCTCAGCCTTGAAATGGATCCCAAGACTTATTACAATAGTTTGGTCTCCACATCTTCTTCAACATGTTTTTTTCCTTATGCAAGCAAATATTCCTCTCGTTCATTGAAATCCTCCATTTCATTTTCACGTCGTATGGCATCCTCAAAATCTTTTAACCTTCGTTGTAGATTTCTTGTCTCCTCGAGAACCTTTGCATTTGCAATCGGTCGTCCTTCTTGGTCTTGGGCTTTTCCACGAACAATTAATACCACGGTTTGACAAAACAATCCCTTTTTATTAGAAACCCACGTCTTGAGTGACAATCCTTATGTATAATTTGTATCCTTCGATCTCCCTCTATCATCATAGAGTTCAGCTAACTAGTAGTCTAGATTCTTATCATTCATTTACAAACTATCAAAATCTGATACACTTAACTATGAAGAGAGACATCAACATGAAGTCACTCATCAACCTAGACCTTTGCCTTGAGTTATTTGGGATGACTACACAAAGGAGACAGATGTATAATGGAAGATCTTGTAATATGTATTATTCGCTCCATTCCATCTTTAATAGGATAAGGAATCAACGTTCATTTCAATCTATTATGTTTTCATTTTATACACATATCCATGTATTTAGGGCTAGAAAGAAATGTCATGAGTCGGTGGAATGGTTGACCTTTTGAGTTGGGAATCTCTTCCACAATTATCCTCGACCGTGTCTCCCGTGTCTCCTTTTAAATACATGGTTGACGTTTTGAGTTGGGAATCTCTTCCACAATTATCCTTAACTGTGTCTCTTTTTAAATACAAAATCATTATCCGTATAGTAAAAAATTACACAAAGCATATTTACAATAAAATGTGATTTTAATAAATGTTGATTTATTTAGATTTATATATTTTGCATGTTTCCCATTCATAAAATGAATGCAATTGTCAATTTTAAAAATTAAGTTTTAATGATAGTTGTCTAGAAATTGAGAATGGTGTGAATTATTTTTTTTGTTTGTTTGCTAGAAATTTTTTATTCTCTAGGTCAATGTATTTCAAGCATTGGCTATGAAACTACAACCTAGAGGCATTTAAGCCATCAAAATAACTTGGGAATCACACCCTACCAATTCTTAACATAAATGGATTTTTGGGTATCTCCTCCCAACTAACGTATCCATAAAAGGATTGAACCTATGTCTTGCTACTGACACCTTAACCAAATAACCCATTATTAAAAAGTCATACCTTATTTTATTTTTAAGAATATTTTTTATATTTACAAATGCATCCACAAAGTGTCTTAAATTACATATTTTCATATATATATATAGATATATAGATAAATATACCCTATGTATAATACACTAAACATAATTTTAATAAATATTGTTATTTTTTTTAGTTTAATAAGTGTTCACTATTAAAAATGAATTCATTTATAAATTTGAAAATCAAGTTATAGTATGCAATAACTAATACATAATAAAAAATGTTAATACTAAATGCCTATTTACCATTTTTTAAAAACTATATTAATTATATGTTAATACTCAATAGTTATACCACATTGATTTGGACTTTGGACTTTAATAAATACCTATTGCATATCATACACCGTAAAGTTACTTCAATAATTTATAAAACAAACTAAAATATGAATTAAATGTTTATTGATTATTCTTTTAATTCAATGTTTATAAATTATCCTCATGAGAAATTAAAGGAATTTTAACTATGGTATGTTGAATTTAATTGTGTTGGAGCTATTTACCCAACATATACACTATGGCCTATTTACCCACTATCCTAAATTGAATTGACTTAATTGGCATCAGATGAGCACACTATGACATCAATATGAGCACAACCACGCCTTCCTTCAATCAAGGAGGCCAACTAATCCTTCCCCTTCAATCAAGGAGGCTAATTGGGCTTCCTCCTTCAAACAGGGAGCAATTCTAGGGTGATCTGAGTGTCATAAGTGCACCTAATTGCTAACTAATTCTTGTTTCACCTAACAATCAGTTAATTTTTGTTGTAAAGGTGCCTCCTTCATGCAAATGGCTATTTTGGTCTCATTTGGGTGATCTGGAATGAACTAATGTGCCTCCACCAACTTCTAATGACAAGTGTCACTTTAGCTAACTTCATCGAAGCTAATTGGAGTTAGGGATGTGCTACCACCTTGAGTTGGACATGTCGTGACATGTGTTGAGTCACATTCAGTTAGACTCAGTCATCTATTGCACTCTGATTCAGTTAGGACTTAGTGTAAGAGTCAGTTATAGATTAGATCAGTGGTTAACCGGAATAAACTCAATGAGGCCTATGGATTCCTATATTTTTCCATCTTCAAAGATCTTCTTTTCCACATCTCGAGATTGAATACTCCAAAGAAGATTTGGGATCATCTCACTACCTTGTTTGATCAAAAATATGATCTTCAGATCTATCAGCTTGAGAAGGAGTTGATCTCCCTAAATCCAAGTAGCTTCGAATCCATGAATGAATTTTTCACAAAATTCAAAAATTTGGTGCTCCAGCTAAAGTAGTGCAAGATGGAGAAGAAATATGACCATCTCATCCTAGGTATCCTCTCCAAATTGGGTCTAGACTATTTCATCTGTGTTTCATCATTTCACATGTGGAAGCTAACAACCCCAAACTGGAAAATGCCTTCTCTTGATGTCTTCATAGAAACCCTTACAAATGAGCATGACAAGCTTGTTCAGATGGGGATCCTCAGATCCTCAAAAGATCAAGATTTGTTCGCTTCCAAGGCAAAATATTTGAAGGGAAAAGGGAAGCAGAAGAATCCAAAGGCTAAAGTGGATGCTCCAAAGCCTAAAGAAAAGAACCAGCAAGAGGAGCCTTCTACATCAAAGAAACACAAAGAAAAAAGGACATCAAGGTGAGGAGAGGGTCAAGTGTTCCTACTGCGAGACGAGCTTCCACCCTGAGCATGCTTGCATGAAGAAGAAACTTGATGATATGACTTCTCTCATCGAGAGAAACAATATCAATATCCCTGAGAATCTTCGAATGAGAGGTAATCAAGATCAGAATACCCAGCAAGAAAGAGGTCATGCTCGCATAGAAAGCACCTCGAAGCCCACAACTCTGCTCATAGACTCTAGATCTTTGGATCACATGATGGGAAGTAGAGATTCTTTTTCCTCCCTGGACACCGAAAATATCATTCACATCCACATGGGATATGATTCCACCATCATTTCGAAAGGACAAGGTACAGTCAAACTTGAAAATGGTAGTTTTTTTAATGTTTTGTATGTGCCCTCCTTGGCCTCCAACCTCCTGAGTGTATATCAAATGAATCATACTAGAGTTCCAAGAAAGTAATATTCATCTCTGATGATGTATAAATCAATGAGATTGCATGCGGGAAACTTGTTGCAAAAGGCATTGCAAACTATCATGCAAAAGCCTATGAGTTTTCCCATTTTCTGGTGGATACAAAGCCCATCGCTCTTCTGAATCATGGAAATGAGGTTAGTAGAGTATGGCATGAGATATTTGGTCATTTAAATTTTAAACACTTGCAGCAACTTCAGAAAAAATCCACGGTTGAAGGCCTCTTGACAATCAAAACTACCAAAGGAATTTGCAATGGTTATATTGTGGGAAAACACCCTGAGCATAAGTTTGATCGAGGGAAGGATTGTTGTGCATCAAGTATCTTGGGGATGCTACATTAAGATATCAGCAGAACAATTCCCACCACATCCATGAATGGATCTCGGTATGTACTCACCTTTATAGATGATTTTTCTAGATACACCTGGGTGTTTTTCATTAAGAAAAAATATGAAGTTTTAGAGAAATTCATTGAATTGAAAGCACTGGTTGAGAATGCCTCTGGGAGAAATATCAAATATATGATATCTAATAATGGAGGGGAATACATAAGTAAGTAATTGCTGCAAATATATTCAGACAGTGGGATCAAGATCCAACATTCCATTCCCTACACCCTTCAGCAAAATGGTGTAGCAAAAAGGAAAAACTGCTCTCTCAAGAAGATGACCACACTCATGATAGAAGCAAAAGGATTGGCTGTAAATATGTTTCTTGAGGCCATGAATGTTGTTACACACATTCATAATAGAGTAACTCAGTCCTCCATGAAAGGTAAGACACCTTTCGAAGCCTATTTTGGACACAAGTTGGATGTGTCAAATTTCAGGGTGTTTGGGTCCACTACGTGGGCCCGAATTCTATCTGACAATAGGAAATATTTGCAACCGCAAAGTGTTGAATGTTTTTTTATTGCATATCCTAAAGAAAATAAAGGATTCAAGCTGTTGAATATCCGAACAAAACAATTTTCATCAAAAGAAGTGTTCAGTTTGATGAGCCTCTCCAAGAGGTAGAGTTGGCTGAAGAAAATTCTGTTGATTTTCCTATCTGTTATGCTAACAATTTGGGTGATAAAAGTGGGAATGATGAATCTTATTTTACAGAACTAATATCTGGTATCAGTGAGAAAGAAATATTATTTTCTGAAGTGCAAACAAATCTCCCAACTTGGGCCAAGAAAACACTTTCTTTCGCTAGGAAAAACATTGGAAATCCTATTGATACAAGAAGAACTCGGTCTTAATTTCAAAGAGCAGGTATTGCACTCTCTTTCCATGATGAGTTACTGTACGAGATATTTTATTTAATGATTGGGTTATATCCTAAGTCTTACTACCATTCTTGGAAACATCCAAGATGGAAAGCTACCATGGATGAAGAGCTTAATTCTCTTCGGAAAAATGCTACTTGGGAGCTAGTTTCCCTTCCACCAGGGAGGAAATTAGTTCAATGGAAGTGGGTGTTTCAGACAAAGGTTTCTTCTGATGGAACAACCTCCAAATATAATGCAAGGCTGGTTTCAAAAGGGTCCTCCCAAGTCCAACTGAGTGGACTATCATGAGACCTTTGCAATGGTGGCAAAGATGGACTCCACCTGCCTAGTTTTGGACATTGTGGCATCCAAGCACTGGGAAGTGCATCATATGGATGTCAAGAGTGCCTTTATACATGGATATATTCATGAGGAGATATACATGAATTATCCCGAGGGATACATTTCATATCCTACTTTCATTTGCAAATTGCAGAAGTCATTATACGAGTTGAAACAAGCCCCAAGATCATGGTATGCCAAGATGGATGCCTTTCTTCTTTCACAAAACTTCTAAAGGTGTAAGTTTGATACGAATGTGTATCTAAAGAAATATGATGGTCATTTAATTAAAAAAAAATAAGATGTTGATGATCTCTTGATTACTGGTAGCACACTTACTTACATTTCATTCATAAAAATTGCCCTTCATGATGCATTTGAGATGAGCGATTTGGGCCTGCTGAAACAATTTTTGTGGCTTGAAATTGCACAAAATTTTGATGGGATAATGGTAACTCAATATAAATACATTTCAAACCTATTAGTGAATTTTAACATTGTTGAATGTAAGGCTGCTCCATTCCCTTTCCTCTCAGGAGCCATTCTTGAAGAGGGAAAAAACACTCCACCCATGAATTGCACTATCTACCGCCAGCTGATTGGTAGCTTACTTTACTTGAATCATTAAAAACCTAGTATATGTTATGTTGTGAATGTTGTAACAAGATACATGCAGCAGCCTCATGACCTGCATTGGAAGGAAGGAAAGAGGATCCTTCAGTACATTCAGGGCACAAGATCCTACGACATTCACTATGCTACAGATTCGGAGCTAGAATTGGTTGGATATACAGATTCAGATTGGGAATGGATTCTACTAATTGAACGTCCAATTATGGGTATGTCTTTATGTCTGGTGGTGGCCCCATTTGCTGGTCCAGCAAAAAGCAGGCTTCCATTGCATTTTCTTCAGCAGAGGTCGAGTACAGGGGAGCACTGAATGCTTACATCCAAGCTGTTTGGTTGCAAAGAATTCTTTCAGAGTTTGAGATTGGTAGTAATTTTTCCACGGTCATATTTTGTGACAATGAAATTATTATTAATATATCCATAGATCCAGTTACCAGGAAGATGACTAAACATATAGAGATCCACATGCACTACATTAGGGAATTGGTGCATGACAGGACCATAGTTCTGCAATACTGCCCTACAGATGAGCATATTGTAGATATCTTCACCAATATATTTACAGAGAAAATTTTCACTTACCTCCATTCACTGTTGGAGGTGAGTTCATCAGGTTGATCAGTTTACTTCTTTAGTGTTCAGCTTGAGGGGGGGGTTTGTTCCCACTGGTTTTTCCCTATTTCCTCACTTAGATTTATTTTGAGCATTGTTAGAGTTACATTTTTTTGTACAGGGTAACCTATGGCCATTTTTTTCGGGGCCCTAACATTTCATGCATTTTATTTTACTCCTCCTAAGTATGGCTTAAGGGGGCGTGTTGGAGTCATTTAGCCAACATACACACTTATTTGGTCAATTTTGGCATGTTTACCTACTATCCTAAGTTTAATTGACTTAATTGGAATCAAATGAGCACACTATGACATCAACATGAGCACACCCATGCCTTCAATCAATTAGGAGGCCAACTAAGCCTTCTCCTTCAATCGGGGAGGCTAACTAGGCTTCGTCCTTCAAACAAGGAGCAATCCCTGGGGTGATCTGAGTGTCATAAGTGCACCTAATTGCTAACTAATTATTGTTTCACATAAAAATTAGTTAAGCTGAGTTGTAAAGGTGCCTCCTTCATGCAAATGGCTATTTTGGGTTGATTTGGTTGATCTGGAGTGAACTAATGGACCTCCACCAACTTCTGATGACAAGTGTCACTTCATTTAACTCCATTGGAGCTAATTGAAGTTAGGGATGTGCTACCACCTTGAGTTGGACATGCAGTGACATGTGTTGAGTCACATTCAGTTAGACTTAGTCATCTATTGCACTCTGATTCAGTTACGACTTAGTGTGAGATTCAGTTATAGATTAGATTAGTGGTTAAATATGTGTGCCCAATGTTACTGAATTCAGTTAAGCTACACTCATCCATGCAATTCGAATGACCTCCTAGAGAATTCGAATTAGCTTGGCATTCATGTATTATGCTTGACATTCTATTGTATTATTCATTCTTTTATTGATAATACAGAACTCTAACCTCCCATTGTATTATTGTTCCATCATTTCATGTGTAATTTGTCAATTGAATAACTTGTGAGTTTATACTTTGTCGCAATATTGTTGTGACTGAATTAATAAATTGAAATTTGCAATGTTATATGTGTGGTTGAATAAATGTTGTAATTAAATGGTTTGAAACTATTTTTTTTAAATGACCAAAAGTATCATACTTTTTTTTAAATGAAAAAAATCATTTTCTTGCTCTTCATTACCATCAAAGAAAATGGGACAAAATTATATCTGAATCCTCCATGCTTCCAACTTAATTCTCAACTTCCTACATAAAAGCATATTTATGAAAACGTATTACATATAAGGATACTTTAACTAATCACAAGTCAAAAAAATAACCATGAGCAAGTCCATCACTTTTATGAGGAATACATACAAACAAAAGAATGAACAAATAACCCTCATAAAAGGAGCTTGGTCCAATACACATATTTCAAAATACACCTTATGCCCCTTGACTAATAATCAAACCTTCCAAATGTTCTTCAAAATACATATAAACTTCATTGATCAAAACATTTATTTTTATAGTTGAGAAAGAGAGATATGAGAAAAACTCCAATCAATTTTGGCACCCTTAAACACCAATGTTTGAGTTAAAGGATCTGGAGATTAAATCTTCCCATTGCCCATTCTATAATAGGATTTGAGTCACCAAAATTTTTTAGTGAAACAATTCCATTTAGAGACAAAAAATGAAGAACTCCCCATAATCCAATTAGTTATTCCTTGTTGTCACTTCCATTCCCACTCCCCATCCATCCTTTAAAGATGCGATATTTTTTAATCATAAGTACCACGCCATGACCACAACAACCATCAATAGAGGCACGATTAAAAAAACAAACAATAGATGAGATGGGGGAAAATGGATTAGATAATACTTTTTTCACCCTTGTCTTTTCTTTGATATAATATTCCTGGTAGATGCTAATAGCTTTGATAATACAACAATAGATATTAAACAAAAGGTTTTAAAAAATTATCATATTCCTCATGTTTCAAATCGCACAATAGACAAATATAGGAAACAAATTGTGGTTACCCTTGTGGTTACTTTCATTTAAACCCCAAATCCTAAAACTTTCATCTAAATTTGTATCCCCCCAAAGAGTATGGATATTTAAATATTCACACCATAATCCACACAATATTACTAGGAACACAATGAAGAAATAAGTGATCAACTGAATCAATATCTTTTTTGAACAAAGCACAACTCCCAGGACCATTCCATCCCCTTCTCATAAGACTTTGTCATGTAAGTAATCTGTTCTTCAGTACGAGAAAAAAAAAACACTTCAGTTTTTGTAGAATAAACCATTTCGATAGCTTCCAATGCCACCATTTCATATCAAATTGATTATGAGATGTAATAATGGCATCATAGGAATCATTTGCATTAATATGTCCTAATGACTTGTTCCATACCCATATTATCCTGTCCTTTGAATCTCCAAGTCTAATTGCAACATTATTGAGAGATTTTATATAGTTATCCCAAATATCATCCCATCTACCTTGCAGGGAAATATCTGTAGAACTAAGCCAATATCCACCATTCAATATTGACCACCATGACCAGTTAATTTGGTTAAGAGAAACAAATCCAATTCTAGCAATATGTTCTATAATTCCCAAATGAGGACAAAAATTTCCATTGCCACCTACGTAAGGATCGATGCCAATATGTATGCTCTTTCAATTCCCTACATCCCATATAGTCCATTTTTTATCTAGTGTTTTTTTTATAAAACTGTTCCAAATGCTAGATGCTATATTACTCACTATCTCAACTGACCTGAACCAACTATCTCAAAGTTTTCCCCTTGAGATATTTTGACTTGATGACTGAGCTCAATAATCCTTTATCAAATAGATTATGCCACATACTCTTCATACATAATGTTGAATTAAACCATTTCAATTTTTTTAATGTCCCATCCTCACATATATTTGGGCATTGAAATTCTCTCCCAAGATACCAAATGGAATTTTTTCTCCATACCTCTACAATCCCATAGAAAGTGAAAATTTGTAAATCGAATAATATTGACGATTTATTGAAATATCATAACCATTGAGTACCAATATATCGAAATACCTATAAGAACTACACGAACTAAGGTTAGTCTTCCACCCAAGGACAAAAATCTATAACCCCAATTTTCGGTCCTTTTTGAAATTTTTTAACCAACCACATCTAGTCTTCATTCTTCTAGTTATTGGGATTCAACAAATATCGAGGATATTTAAAACCTAATTTTAAGCTTTCTACTTTATATTGAAAAAGTGAACCAAGATGAGACAAGACTTCCTCAGAAACCATATGCTGATAAAAAAATGACTCTTCTAGACTGATTCCCATGCCTAGTGCCAAGCAAAAAATAGTTAAGGTCTCATAGAGAATCCTCCATTTGTCAATCTTATGAAAACAAAAAATCATCACATCATCAACAAATAGAAGATGTGTGACCATTAGGGCTGATGAAATTTTTATGTCTGTAATTTTACCCTTCAATTTAGCTTCTATAATCATTCTACTTAAGCCTTCAATAACTAACAAAAAGAAGAGGGGTGACAATAGACACCCCTTTCAAAGAAATCTGGAGTTCCAAAAGAGTTTAGTAGGTGCACCATTATCCAATACTACATAATTTGTCGATGATATGCATGCCAAGATCCAAATTTTAACTTCAATAGGAACACCAATCTACAACAGAATAAGACCGATAAAGACCCAATTGACTTTATCATGAGCTTTCGCAAGATCCATTTTCAGAATTAAAGAACTATTTTTTTTAACTTTTACCCAATGGAGACATTCCTGTGAAACCCCTATTACATCTCAGATTATTGCATCTAAGATTTTCCTGTTGGATAAAATACCAAATTGTTCTTTGGAGACCACTTTTGATAACTTGATTTTATTCTATTTGCTATGATTTTGGTCACCAACTTATAGATCAAATTACACAATACAATAGGACTAAAATCAAAGAAAGATCCAGGTTTATCCTTCTTCGAAATAAGTGATTTAAAAGTAGAATTAATAGCTCTGGACATAAACTGAGATCTTCTAGACATCTCTGTCATTTCCAATAAATCCCTTCCCATGATGTCCAAAAAAAGTTGTAAAATGTTCCAGTGGCTAGCTATATTTTCCCAAACTTTTATCTTTAACAAATTTGGAGAAACACTTTTGAGTTCCTCATTACTAATAGGTATCCCAATCTCTAAATCAAGCCTCTCTTGAAAAAAAAAGGATAGTATTGTATGACTTTTATTTGATTTTCAATATCAACCCTACCAAAATCTTTAAAAAGTTTACTGTAAAAAACATCAACATTAACCTTCCGCATAATCTTTAAAAAGTTTATTAAAAAACATCAACATTAACCTTCTGCATATCCTTTTGAGAATTAATCCAATTTACTGCGGGGAAAATGATTTCCCACATAATATTAAGATTATTCCTGTATAAAAAAAAACTCGATGTTATTATCACCTAAAATTACCCAAACTGATCTGCTCTTTAAACACCAGACCTCTTCTTTTGTCCAACAGAGCGTCCTTTTTGCATTACAATTCAATTAACCTTTCCCTCGCTTCTCTTAAAGATTATCAATCAAATTTCTCGACTCATAATCTTTAAAAATAAAGAACTTTCAACGTCTCTATGAAAAACTTTAATGCTTTAAACTTGTTAACATACTAATTAAATTTCTATTATATTTAACTCCAAAATTCTTAATTATAAGGATTTTCCGAGATGTATTTAAATATGAGTTTTTTAGATTACGATTCAAAATATATTAATTATTTTTTATATTATTTAATTAAGTTATTATTATAATATTCAAATACAATTAATAATTTATTAATTATATAATTAAAATGGATTATATTCTAATTTAATATGAAATATATTTATTAATGAATTATTAACAATACAATTTATTACTTTTTATTATATTTAATTAATTTATTATTATTATTTAAAAACTTTTTTTTTGAGGTTGTGACACAACCCGGAGCATGGATAAGTCAAGGTGAGATTTGAACTTGAGATTTGAACTTGAGACCTCCTTTACAACATTCTTTCGTTTACATGGCACTTATCAATCAATCTACACCCCTGCTAGCTTATTATTTAAAAACTTTAATTATATAATTAAAATAGATTATATTCTAATTTAATATTAAATATATTTATTAGTAAATTATTAACAATACAATTAATTACTAATTGTAATTTTTAATTGTTTGTCATTAACTCAATGAAGCATAAGAATTTTTTATCGAATATTTTAAACTAGCTTTTATAAAATTCATTGAATTAATTAATAAATTATTATTATTATTATTATTATTTAAAAATAATAAAATTCAATGAGTTAAGTGATAAATTATTATTATGATTGTTATTATTTAAAAATATAGGTTATAAATTTCATAAAAAATGAGTTAAATTAAGTTATTTTATTTTATATTTATTTATAAGAAATAGTATTTGGTTAAATTATCATTGTGTTGTGATTATATTAAAGTTATTAATAAGTTAAGATTATTTATGATATTTTAGCTCAACCTTTATATAAATAAAGAAAGAAAGAATAATTGAATGCTTAAAATTATATTTAAGTTGAATTTTCACACTTATTTTAACAATTAAATTTAATAAACCAGCATAAATTTATCTTAAACCCAAAATCTATGAAGCAACGTGAGGCATCCAATTTCATAATGGATGTTTTTATTTTTTATTTTTTATTTTATCTTAAACTTAAAAAATACTATAAATTTGTGTTTATAACATTGATCTATTACTTTATTATTTATTTTTAGTAACTTTGGGATTACAACATCTCCTCCATACTAAGCTATAAAGCACCTTGGTCCTTTGTGTGGAATAACATTGATCTTTAAAAACATAGGTCCAACATACATTGATCTTTAAAAATATAGATTACAACATCTTCAGCTACTTGAATGTAAAACGCGTGACTCATCTAAATACAATAACATTAATCTTTAAAAACTTAAAATTATAAATATTTATCAATCAAAACTAAAGTATACATATATAAATAAAGATGAAGACTAAATGTCAAATGGATGTAGGTTGGGTGGTTGGTAGGAATGAATGTTACCCTTCCCACCCAGGTTCTACTCTTGTAAGTGACATGTTGCTCTTGTGAAGCCCTTTGTAATAAATGTTGTGATTGATGAGCTGACCATGGTGAACCACATTTAAAAAAAAAAAAAGATGAAGACTAAAGTACCAAACATAAAGATGAAAAGCAAATCTTGCTCCTATGTTAAGAAGCAACCACCAACAATTCACAAAGTTAAAAAACTAATTTATTATTAATAAAAAAAAATTCAAATTTAAATTACATAAATATTAATTATTAAATTAGATAAATATTCAAATTTAAACTAATTTACTATTAATAAAAAAATTTCAAATTTAAATTACATAAATATTAATTATTAAATTAGATAAATATTTAAATTTAATTCTGGATACACTAAATAACATCATCTAACGTCACCTTTTGTAATTACTCCTTTCACCAAAAAAAACACTAATTTCAAATTTAAACTATGAACCTATGAGTCACCTCACTAAGAATTTACTGTTGAAATATTGGCATTTTTTTGACACTACAGATTCGGGAAGTGAGCTTACAGTTTGATAGGATTATAACCGTCGATCTGTGGAAAAAGGGATTTTAACCGTCGACTTAGTGCATCTCTCACTACTTACAAAATCCAACATTTATCCAATATTTCTTTACGTGTTTTCAAATGGTTCAAGCTACATTACACAACACCGCAATCATCTCAACCCAGGGTTTGCATGTTGATGAAACTCCGTAGTTAGTTGCAAGTTGTAGAAGTAAGTGCATATATTCACTCGAAATCAGAAGGGCTTGTCTATCCACTTTGTTGAAATTAGCAATACCCGTAACCCAACCCATAATAATTCTGGCATTGATAACTTTCTGAATAGGAGCATTAATCTATCAGAATTGCGCAATGATTAGGAAAGGCATCAAGAACTTACTCTTGCAATGGGTAATGGCCATCTTCCCCGTCGGCAGCCCTGAAATGCACAATCTGCCAATTCTTTCTTGTCAGTGTTGGTGAAATAATGATGGAGAAAAAGCAAATCCACTTCCTGTCATTTATAATATTGTGGTCGAGAGTGCGCCCTCCATTGGCCTTTCAAATCATACACGAAATAATAATTTATTGGTTGGTGGAAGTGCACGCGCTGGCCTGCGATTGATCATATTTGTGAGTAACCGCTATAAATTGAATCACTGGAATTCTACCAGTTCATATACTCATAGTTGTAACTTGTAGTTAAGACTATCAGACGACCATAGCAAGCAAGCAATGGCATTATCTTTCACAAACTTGTTTTCCCTTGTCCTGGTTCTGAGTGCTGTTTTGGGAGCAAATGCAGCAGGTCAATGTGTAGTTGAATCGGAGGCGACGAAGCTGGCACCGTGCGTTGAGGCCGCTCAGAATGCAAACGCTGCCGTCTCAGCCGGCTGCTGCAACGCTGTCCACAAATTTTCCACCGATCCCGCTTGTCTCTGCTCCGTCTTGCTCTCCAAAACAGCCAAAGCTGCAGGGATCGATCCCGCGGTCGCCATTTCCATTCCCCAGCGCTGCCAGTTCTCCGACAGACCCGTTGGTTACAAATGCGGAGGTAAGATAACAGTAGATTGATTATTTTATATATACATGCAGCTTGCACTTCACCTTTCATCTTCGTGAAAATAATTCTACTAAATAATAACGATGGTAATTTTTGTTGGCAGCGTACACTCTGCCATAAAGAGATGAACGATCGGCCACCCTGCCTACATGAATAAGATATTGAGGTTTACGCATACTATGTAAACTGGGCTTCTGAATGTAGATACTCAAATAATGGAGCCAAAATATGTATGTAATCCATGCTAAAGTGCGCTTCTGAATGTAGATACTCAAATAATGGAGCCAAAATATGTTTGTAATCCATGCTAAAGTGAATCGCCGTGCTGTTTTATTGCCAACTTCGGCTGTTAATGGCGCGGATATATGTTATGATAGTCGATCCTGATAGTGACTATGAAATTTGCATTAAATTTACGGTGGTTTGCCCGGTTACATAGATTTCATTTTAGTTATTGGGTTTAATTCAGTTGAGATATGTTTTTAGTTTGGATATTTAGTTTAGATATCTAGTTCATAGTTTGCTCAATCTGAAGACTTGAAAACAAATATTATAACATATATAATATACATATGCATATGTTTAACTATCACAAACCTCTATTATATTTTGAAACATTGGGCTCTCAAAAGATTTAGTTTTTGATAAAATCAGCATAAATCACAAACCTAAATTATATGCCGAAATATTGGGCTATCAAAAGATTATATTCTGAAACATTGGGCTATCAAAAGATTAATCAGTACAATAATATTTTTGGTTGTTATTTTTGAATGGTTTTAATAAGGTAAAGGTTGTTATTCATTTTTTTTCAAAATATATATTTTACTTTTTGTTTTAAATTAAATAAATTTAATATTAATAGAGAACGCCCGAAGGCACTTGGTCTCTCATGTAGATGCCTCCAAGCTTAGGAGAATTGAAGGTTAGAAGACTCTCAAGGTTCTCTGAGAGCCCTCCCACGCTGTTAGTTATTTGGGGAGTATGGCTTGCTCGAAACAATTTTATGTTTGCTGATAAAGCTTGTATTTTTCAAATCAGCTTTACTGCAACATATCAAAGTTGTAAGAGAGAAGATTTGGAGGTGGATATTGATAAGACGGTTTCTTTGAGTATTTTTAGGTGGGGCAACACAAAATAATACTTGTGGAGGAGGAGCACTACTTTTCTTCTCATAGGCCCACTTCTTTGAATTGACAATGGGTCTAGGCGAAGGAAGCAATAACTATGCATAACTCTTCAGCCTTAAAATTCTCCTCATTTTTTAAGCAGAGAAAGAGTAGAACTCTTAATGTCTGGGGAGACTCGATGAATGTTATCAATTGGACAAAAGAGACACAACATTGCAGAAATTTAAGACTTGACAACATTTTATCTTCCATTAAAGAGATCCTAAACACTTATGCTACTTTTTCATGCACACAAAGTTTACACGGAAAACAACAAGAAAGCTTATAAAGCCTCGAAGAAGGGGTTGCAGTTGGCCCTATGGCTTTAGAAGATAAAGGAACTTAAATGGGGTAGTATCGTTGAATACTACCACAAGCCTTTTATAGAATGAACTACATTCTATTCTTTTTTTGTAAGTTCCTATACACTCTATGATGTGCTATTTATTATTATGAGAATTTTTTTTTGGGACAAATGACTGTTTCTTTGAACACTGCAGAAAAATCACATGAACAAATGGTTAAAAGAACTTTTTATTTTTCATATATATTTGATGCAACAGGATAATAATACTTCAATGTTTCTTTTTTGGTTTTTTGTGAAGATATTTAGAATCTTTCTCACAAGAGCTTTTAGCTATTTTGAAATACACATTTATGTATCTACATAATGTAATTTTGTTCTCTACCAATAAAATAAACTTAAGCTTTTTTGACATAAGAAAAAATAAATAAATAAATTTAAAATATAATAAAATAAAATTAATTTCACTAAATAATCATATTTTTTATTAATTTTAATAAATAATAATTATCAAAATATATTTTAATTACTTTATAAAATAAAGTATAATTGATTTTCATAAAACAATAATACCCATATTAAATATACGACATTATTAACCATATTAAATTTACATTCCGTATTATAGTTTCATATAATAAACTAAAACTAAATAACCATATTAAATTTACATTGTTTCATTTAATAAAATAAAGATTAAGTAGCAATCTTATACTATTTGTTAATTTATTTTATTATTTTGTTTTATCTTAGCGAAGGGAAGCACCATTGTTATAACAAACCAATGAGTTTTTGTGGTACGATTTTTTTAAGAAATATTCATATATAGGTTTATTGATTTACTTTATAAAACATTTAAAATAAATCAATACGCTTACTAATATGGCTTAAGCTATGTATAATTTATAGGAAATGTATTATAGACACTTAAAATAACAACAACAAAAAATGAAGCAAGTTATAAATACTCAAAATAATAAAAAAATGAATATATATGGTAAGTTGGGTAAAAAAATTCAATAGCATTGACTCTTTATAAATTGTGTTTTTATTACATCTAGAGAAAAAAGATGTTTCATCCTTTGCCTGATTTCAAATCTAGTTTTTTAACATGTTTGGTTTTCAAAGGGAAAGTGTATAAAGCAATTAAGATAGATATGCACAAAGATATTATACATCCTCTTTTTTAAGGAAACTAAAATACCAGTAAACAATTTCAATATGTATTTATGTTTAGTTTCTTTCATAATTAAAAAATGTAGATAATGAGCTAACAATGTTTTTAAAAACATATTTGCAATGAAGTTTCCAAAGAATAAACCAAACTAAAATCCTCAATCAACGTTAGGCACCATTGAGTGAAGAATTGAAAATAGATCTAAAATCACTCAATAACATAGCTCTCTAATGCAAAACAGTTGTAGGCTCAAAGAAAACAAACTCCACTAAAAACTAGAAAAAAGAAAATTTCCAAATAAGTTGCTTATTGTTTCTATAATCTAGAAGAAATAAGAGAAAGGCCCATTTGAGAGACCAATTTTGACCAATCTCTTGCTACTAAACCCATCAATCCATGAGTTGTTCCAAAAATCCTATTACAGGACCAATGTAGTAAGGCTTTGGAGCAGGAAGGTAGCTAAAACATAATCATATGTTCAAGTACACAAGAGATGGATGGGGAGGTCAATCCCCTAATGGCCAAGTGTATCGCACTTATTTCCATGTTTTAATATGTTTTATCGCATGAAGGAACATGCTTAGGAGATGGAAACGGAGGCCTACCTTTTTTTTTCAATAATGAAAAAATAGCTTTATCTTAGATTAAATTTGTATCATATTTACATAATGTCAAAGTCTATAAATAGACAAAATCACCATACTAATCAACTTCAAGACCAAATAACGTCCAAAAACAGTACTAGTAGTAGAAAATATTGAATATAAGTTTCCAACCTTCTATACAAAAACCAAACTTTAATCATCATACTTTTCTCTTTGCTGTGGTTGGGAGAGCAGAAAGGATAATTAAACAAGTCCATATGACCTTTCCGAGAAATCAAGCCTGCAGAAGTTATGGAAAAAGCAAGTCTACCATCCATCACACCAATCGTCCATTTAGATAGGTACTCAGCTTTAGCATTCAGTTCTCTGTAGATATAATTGAAAGATAAGAAGGTAAAATCTTTCATCAAACACCTGGTGTTGTTTAACCATTGTTGAAGCTCCAAGGATAACACTAATTCATCCCCCAGTGTGCAATTTATGATGACTTGAGATTCACCCAAAACGTGTATATTTTTTATACTCCATGTTTTAGCACATGTGAGTAAACACCACAAGCCCACCACTTCAGCACGAGTGTTTGTTCCAATTCCCACCTTTGTCTAGCCTTTCATTAAATCGCCATTTCCAGACTTGAGGAAAAACCTCGCTCCACAAGCTCCCTTTAATGCTGCCCCATGAAAGAAACCAATCAGGTGCTCCTGTACAAGGACTAGAAACTTGCATATTTTTCTTCTTTTGTCATTTTTCACCCTGTTCCACTCCATGAAATTTGATAAAATCTTCATATAAATAGTTTCATCTTTCTGCTGAAAATTTGAGAATATGGAAGCAAATCTTGCTTTCCAGACTTCCCAAAACACAAATACTGGGAGATAACAAATTTTCCTTGATCGATACAGCCTCCCATCTATGTTCCAGCACAAGAAGTTCATTAAGAGAAGCCAAATCTCCAGGAAAAAGATACAGTCACCAAACATATGCATGCAAGTTTTAGCTTGCTGGTGGCACAAAAAGCATTTATCGAGTCCAATGAAACCCCTACTTTTTAAAAAGTCCCACGTTAGTATTTTATTTTCAGGTACAACCAGGAAAATGATTTAACTTTTAATGGAACCAACCCTTTCCATAACAAAAGCATCCATGACTCGGTCTTTATATTACAACTATGCATGATCACTGAGCGATATGCTAACATCGTAAAAACCTGTCCATATCTGGCATTGAAAGTCCAGACATTTTTTTCCATATTTGAACTGAGATAGATATTCCCATGGTATAGACCAGCAATATAACGGTCCCATTCCTCGGCCAATCGACCCCCTTATAGTGGGGATTTCTCCCCTACTTCGTGCAGAAGCGCCAACCTTAGCTCGTCCAAAGCATAAGGAAGAGTTCAATGACAACAAAAGAAACAAGATAACAACAATAATATTTTTAGGGTTGTTTCAAATATATAAAACTAAATATTGGATAAAAATAAAAATACCTTTTCTGAAAATGGGCCACCATAGCCATCCTTGGAAGTGGTTCTGCAACTCCACGGTTTGGGTCTCCAATCTCCTCCACAAATTATTTCCAGGTGGGGGGAATGGATCCAAATGTGTACATAGTGAACTCAACGTACACTATGGGAAATGGTGTGGCAAAATATGGTGGGAAAATTATGTGATGTGACTGAGAGCAAATGGAAAAAAGTGTGATTCTGGAATGGCCAAAAAGTGTTTTGGGGAGCCCTTCACAATGTATTTATAAGATGGTCCTAGGGTTTTTGACCCATTGCATTTTATTGTCCATGGTATTTATCTATGTTTTTTTACCCATTCTCATTTTTAGGGTTTTTGACCCTTTATGGGAGACAATGGGAATAAATCACAATAAATGCTCAGCACCCCTTCATTTATGGTGAAGGAATAATGATGCTTTTGATAATTTTTAGTGGAAATACAATTGTGGAGGTCAAAATGAAGGAATAATGGTGGGAACCTGATGTATGATTATGGTTTAGACCATAGAGAGCTAGGTGAACAATTTTTTGTGTTAACAGATTTCCCCCTGATGTGTGAGGGTAGAAGCTCATCGTATGAGTAATAGAAATTATAGGAACATGGAAAAATGGTAAAAATGGTGGAGAGACTGGAGAGGACCACAGAGGAGTGGAATTTCCTCGTTTGAAATACAGTGGATTTTTGTTTTGTATTACTTCTAAAAATGAATGAGATACATATAATGTGTGACATGTATATGGACGAGGCGTGCATGCCCATGCTTGTAAAAATGTCTCAGAGAATAAATAATGGGGATCAAGGCTCAAATACTAGGAGTTGATCAATACATATAAAACTGATCGTATATAACGATGGCCTCAATGGGAGGCTTAATATATAAACTAATCTGAAGAACTGATACATAGGAACAATGGAATTCTCATGGAATGCAATATCATCACAACTTATGCTCTATTGGAGTTGGAGGTGTACATAACTGGATGGAATCAATGACTGAGAGTCAAAATATATGTGGTACAATATGCAACATCAAGTACAAGAGATACACGATTGAATAACATTGGGGGCTTCTGAACACTGTCGCCAACACAACCCGCAAATCACAATGGAAATGAGACTCTATGGGTCCCATAGTAAACTCACCAATGTGCTAGAGTCAAGTGACAATCAAGGTCTTTGACCAAATGATGAAAGGACTAGAACCCTATATGAATCTCAACCGTGCGATGATGTAGCTGAAGTTGAGCATGTGAGACACAACCAACCCTAAAGGCACTAATGACTCCTTTCAAGTGGTCCAACAAACTCATAAATGGGGTCAATGGAACCAGGATACAAGGAACTCTGGGTCTATCCTCTAGAATAAATGTGTTGACGTCGACAGAGAGAGACCTCCAACTAACAAGGAAATGATGTTTCCTTGATTAGAAGCATGAGGGTGATAATCAGATATGTTAAACAATCAGAGGAATGACACGTTGAATGGGGAAGAAAGGAAAGGGAGTACGGGGGACTCAAACTTCCTTTGTTCAGAGTATGACAGTGGGGCTAACCTGGAAGAAAATGAAACTATCTCATCGGAAAGGAATCGTAGCTATAAACTAGGAATATAACTACAAGGGGAAATACTAGGGGAGGTAACTGGACTAATGATATCTAGGGGATCCAAGGGAGACTCATTGCATAGCACTCTAAACAAAGGCAGCCCAATGGGGGAAAGTTGTCATAATATGAGATCATATGTAATGGCACCAAGAGACACCGATTGGACCTTGTTCATAGTTTAAGAAGCATAAAGAAGGGATAGAATTAAGCTCGATATTATACTGTCTCATGTATTTTTAGCGATCCAGAGAAGGTAAATGCTTGATGGTGTTTTTATTTTTAAAGAATCTAAAAAAATGAAGAAGAATCCAGTGTGGTCTCTTTTTCGTAAAAAGTATGCTAAGCTCGAAAACGGATAAAAGTATACAAAGGAGAGCTCTCCCAACCATAGGGAAAGAGAGAAGTCTTTACCGTAAATAGTCCAACCAGGTCAAAAAAGGTTAAACCTATACTGACTTGACGACCATTCAAATACTTGTATGAGCATGAATGAAACCAATACTGCTCGGTGATATTTTCTTCATGAGAGGGCTGGAAAAGAGCTTAAAGAGAACCCATAATGATTTTTTTCATAAGTTAGAGTTCTTATGCCTAAGAAATCATAAAAGTATACAAAGGGAAATGGTCCTAGCTGGAAGGTGCTAGGGTGATCCTTTTCTTTTGATAGACTACATAGTCTGAAAAAGAACATAAATGAGACCACGTAGACGCCTTGTCCAATACTTCAACGAGTGTGAAAGGATGAAATCATGCTCAACAATATTTTCATTCTTTTAGGAGTGAGAAAATAGCTTCACAGAAACTATAAAATGGTCAATCAAGCAAGAAGGAAGTGTTCAATGTATGGAAAGAGGTTATGTTGTGAACATGGCTGACAGGGATATCAGTGGAACACTTAATGGGGCCTTCTTGTGGGACGATGGATGGAGGTAAAATAAGGCCGATTGTGTAATATGGATGGAGAATATGGCTCATGAACATGCCAATATGTACAAGGGTTGATTCATGTGATGGCACATAAATCGAGGCAACTCTGAGAAATGGCCCGAAGAAAGTAGGGAGGGAGTAAGTCTAGTACAAGTCGGCTCTTCACTCAGGATATTTTTGCATAGTGGTGGAAACTTCCTATGCTCATAAAGGACCATCCATACATGGGAATGGACTACCGAGGAGATCCGGAGAGGCCTCGACTTATAGGATAGGTATGGGGGCCTAACGGTATGTTAGCATAGTGGTATCTAGATCATACTTGTGATAGATACTGACAACATACTATGTGCATATGCATACATGGGACCACACCCTCTAGCGAGATACCAATGACGCATGGGTAGGGCGGAGGGGTTATATCTACCTGCTCACATGCAAAGGATGCGACAGAGTGCTATAATGGACTCACTACGGTTGGACATGCAGTGACTCCTACAAGGGGTCACCGACTCGTAGTAACAATGATGGAAAATAAGAAATAAAAACTATGGTACATGGGTATGTATGGTGAGCAACTTCATGCTTAGAACCTCTTGAGGTAGAGCGCATTACGAGGATTCTTCAAGATGTGGCCATCAGAGTCATAGGGAGATATCCCCCCTTGTCGACACATCGATGGATGACATAAGGTCCATACCACATGGAGTCAAACTTCCCTTTCCCTATCTTATCATGGGCTTTGTCATAGACGAGGAAAAATATACCCTCGCTAAAGGTACATGGGTGTACATGGGAGCCATAATGGGACTTCGGGCGAGTTTTGGTCGCTTTGATCATTTAGAGAGAATATTGATGGTCCTTGTTGGTCTATTCAAAAATAAGTATGAGTTATTATAATGACGAGGTATCAGGTAAAATTTCGATGGAAAGGCATAGCGACGAAATATAGCATTCAATGGGAAGAACATATTTGACACCATGGACTCGATGAAATGGGGTAAAACCGGTGGTGGTTTCAAGTATCTCTCTATCATCATGAAAGTGGTGCTTGGATAGATCAACGGGGTCTTCCACAATCGATGAGGAGGAAGGACTACTGGAAGTAGAGATCATGTAAATGCTGTAAGTAATGTCCAAGGAAGAAACCAGAGGGTGGATCTCCTCAAGGATGGTGATGTCAGACTCATGGGAATGCGTGCGAAGCTCACTAAGGAGCAATCCATACTCAGGAAAGTTTGGGAAATTGTGTGAATAATGACCATATTGGCCACATACTGCACATTGATGTTTGGGTTGCAACAACTTATTTTTCACCGAAGGTATGGATGGAAAATTGACCACTGGAAGGTTGTCAATCTCGGCTTAGTGCACATGTGGGTGTGAATGATAGGAAAATCGGGATACTTCTATGTTGCATGGACTTGGACATCGCATAAAGAACATGTAGAAGGATGACGTGCTTTGACCGTTGGTTTAGGTGTCTTGACCTTAGTCTTCTTGGGAGGAAGCGTGGTAGAAGAAGCGACAAGAGTAGCCACTAGTGTCCTAGGAGGGGGGGTGCGACATCGTCTCAATAGGTTGGACGATATTAAACACAACTTGTAGGGTCGAGGGAAGGGTAGGGAGATCGAGGTACCACATAAGAATACCCAAAGTGAAACCAAACAGATTGAGATTAGCCATGACAGGCTTGTACACAATGTCAGATCGTGGAAAAAGGAAGAGAATCATGTGGACAAGGAGTGAACCCCAATAATTCCCCAAAGCATGTTGTTGGGGTTCTAAATGAGGTTTTGAGGTGGTCTAAACACTACCGTATGTGATAGTGCACAAATCCGATATATCAGTCGATGACAACGGAGGTGGTAAGGACAAAAAGCTGTCCATAATAGGAGCATTGGAAAACAAGTGTGGGCCAATGAAAGACAAGGATTCTATGGACATGTTGTCGATGGTAGTGTCAATATTGGGAAGAATGTGTTCTGGTGTATCCATCCCCTTTGGATCATAGTACATCAGCTAGTTGATGGTTACGATTTTCTTGTAATGAGGGAACGTTAGAGTCAAAACATGGTAGAGGAAACTACGTGCGTTACATACATGTAACTATGTCCTAGGAGGAGGTTGTAATCAAGTTGAACGCTGACAACCTCAATGTCAATTAACATGGTTTTTATTGCTAACTCAATGGGGGCATTCATGAGAACTCCTTAGGGTTGAGAAGAGCAGACATCATAGGCATGAATATTTCCACACCCTCATCATAATGGAGGGGTAACTAGAAGTATTTAAGGAATATGGAGGATAACGAGGAAAAGTTGGGGTAAGTGGAATGAGGTAATTTGATATACCAGTTGACCACAACAATCATGAGTGTGTGCTGGAATAACCTAAATCGGACGGAATCATCCACTATGTTGTTGGATTAACACCATACAGGGAATGACATAATGTGATTTTGGGGATCCTCTCCCACCTTACCCTAAAACTTAGGGATGTCTGAGGGAAAATGGTAGGAATAGGAGGACATTATGGGTTATGATGAATGGGGTCATTGGTCAACCATGCCAAATTAGATAGGTTGATACTATCCAAAAAAGGTAGTCTATAATCAAGAGTGGATCAGGAGGGACCAGCAATGGTTACAGCGGTAGCATGAATGTAGTTCCCATGTGTAACTATGGGGTATATAAGGTTCTCTTTAGATAGGAGGAATAGTCACAAGAATGGTAGGAATAATCAGAATGGAATTGGAATGGCCACTGTACCTAGAAATAAAATGTTGGGATGGTAAAAAATGTGGTGGCTGGCATGGGGTCACCCATAGTGGGAAGTGAGATAGCATCAGTTTATGCAATGTGGAATGGCCCACTAGGACCAGGACCTATCGATCTAGTGGAAGGGATACCCATAATGATGGTCAGAATGAACACATGCCCACTACTAACCATCCCCCCCTTGAAGGGATCAGGATGTGCACCAACCATGGGGATAGATGGGGAAGTGAACAAGGTAGGTTCAGAATGAGATGAATCTAAATAGATTTAGAGGCCATATGTGGTCCCGAAGTTGATGAACGATGTCGAATATCAATCCAACAGTGACAGTCCAGGGAAGCAAACTAGGGGGTATGCCCCGTAAGCCTATGTGAGTAGCGTGGCGGAGCTATGATGACATGATGGAGTGCTATGTAATGAATGAAAACTCAAGAGTATCAATCAGAGGATTAAAAACCCAACTACAATCGAGTGTGTATAAGGAGAGCATATGAAATGGCAGCTCACGGGCCAACAACAATCTCTAAAACTGAATTGCAATAGTGAGTCACCACAAGGAAAGTATACAACGAAGTGGCCATAAATACAACACGCAAAACTACGTAGAAGATAAAAATACACACTAATCTATGGGATAAAAGTGCAAGAAAACTCCTAAAGTTCAATATGGAAGATCCTCACAAATCGTATCCTCAGTAGGGTGATGAAATCCCAGTCACAAAATATGAAATGGAAGAAGAATAGGCTAAGAGAATCCCACTACCAAGAAGGACCTCTGGGTAAAAGAGACCTAGAAGAATGGAAACTAGACTACCTCATTAAGGACATGTCTGGTTTGTTTACTAGCACTCAATCCCTTTTTCCCTCGACCCTTGGTTGGGTGATACAGGGAGGACTGTGAAGGGTTAGCCTTTGGTGCAAGATGGAGTGTGGTATTCGACCTTGACTTCCGAAACCCCTTTGTTTGTGGATTACTCCTGCAGAGCAGGGGGCCTTCCGACAAACTGGTCGTGACTTTGTCAACAAGTACAAGAGGATTTTGGTCCCCTAATAGACAACAATTATGTATCAAGATGTAAGTGACAAAGGGGTGTTGTTTGGATGCCTATCCCAAATGTTCTAAGTTACCTACAATATTGTTTTTTTCACAAATGAGGTTACAATGTTGGTAGTATTAAGTTCATTTTAAGGCTGGCTTGGGGTCATTAACCAAGCATTTTTATCTTTAGGGTGTGAGATGTGTGCAAATGGTGTGTACAAACCCCAATTCAATGGTGAATATGTTCCAATATCACTGTCGGGATGCAAATAAAATGCAGATAAAAAGTAGTAAATGACAGTAAATATGATGCAAAAAAACTTGTTCGTCTAGAAATAAAATATACTTGAAGTAAATCAGGAATAAAAGGAACTAATCAAATGTAGGAAACATACATGGGGTCTCAACCACAAATATAAACTAGAACAACTCACAAACCAAGTAAATGGGATCACAAAACATATAGGGGGGTTGCAAAGGATCAGATGTTGGAAGAAATAGGTTGGAAAGGGGCTTAACACAGATAGGGGGTTTGAAACAGGGATCTCAAGCACCAAAAAATAATTAAAAACTTGAGGTCACACATGTTAGCGGACCATGCATGATCAGGGTCACACAGAGATGGGAAACAGTCACAATGTGGGAAAAAAAATGTCGACAGACTCAGGTCGCACAAAATGGAGGATTAAGCATGAAAAGTCGTACATAATGAAGTCACGGTAGCAACCAATAGTCGAGACAAGAGCGATATGGGATTCTAAGCTAGGTTGCTCTTATTGGAGAAAAAGGCACAACCTAGGTCACACTTATCGAGAAAAAAGATGTGACTGGGTCACATATTTCGGCCCGATAAGTGCGACTCGGCCAAAATGGAAGAATTTTTGAAAAATGAAATGTTGGCTAGGGCCGAGGGCAGGCACTGGTGGCAATACTATTTCGGATCTACTGCGAGAGGGTCAAATCTGTGATGGTTGTAGGAAGAAAATGGGAACAAACAAATAGAAAAACCTGCAAAAACAAAGATCAGTACTGATCGACCGAGTAGAGTCTCCAAAACTGTAGGTGGTATTTCTCCCCTACTACGTGTAGAAGCACCAACCAGGCATAATTTTAGGGGTGAAATTTAGCCAATGGGCTATTTTTAGGGGGTTTTCTCCAAAAAATGATTCGCCATTTTGCATTTTTTGAAGCCTTGATTCGCCCAATTTTGATGGGGTAAACTTTTTGCACCCTAAAAATCGACAAATTATTATACAAATGATATAAATTCCTTGGAAATTAAAATATTTTTTGAAAAATATCACCAAACATTTTAGAGTTGGTGTTTTAAGAATTGGTAAGATTCACCAACATTTATACAATTTTAAATAAGTATGGTTCCTTAAAATCATCCCTGGCACCAACATTAGCGCATCCAGAGCATAAGGAAGAGTTCAATGATAACAAAATAAAGAAGACAACAACAGTAATATTTGTATTTTTTTTTCAAATATATAAAACTAACTAATGCATAAAAATAAAAATTACTTTTTCCTGAAAAATGGTCCACCATATCCGTCCTTGGAAGTGGTTCCGTAGCTCCATGGTTTAGGTGTTGTAACACCCCGTTTTGACATTTCTACCTGAACTACTATTATATGTTGTATTTGTTTGATTGTGAGACCTCGTCGGTTTGACGACACTGTAGACATATGGTTCTATTATTTTGCCGATATATATATGTGTGTGTGATGATGGTATTATGGTCGGTAGTCATGTTTAGATATGTATCATGTGTTAATTATGTCAAATATATGGAAATTACTGAATGATGGGTACGTGGATACCGTTACAGATATATGTTGAAATAATGAATGTTATGCCAGGTGCATGGCGAATGAATGAGTTTATTGTTGTCATGTTATGATGAGATATATGTGTACATATCGAGGATTATGCACGATATCCTATATTGTATGTCAAGAACTAACTTACAGGTTGAAACGGCTAAGTGATAGCTGGATCCTACGAAGTGGGAGGACCTCGGGGACATGGACTTCTAAAGATAAAATGGTATGCGAATGATGCATTATTTACTTTCATAGGCTATTATGCTGTTTATTATGATGTATGTTATGACATGGGTGGGGTAGAGTTCCAGGAAACTCAACCGCCCAGATCGGTTATACGATGACAGACCGAGTACAAGTGCCACGCTGTTGTTATGTCGAGTAGACATAGTCCCTTGTTCCATTAGGGGGGTGGAGGATTTACCCACCGTTTATCCCCGAAACCCAAAGT